>JAJPUD010006417.1:0-130376 GCA_023553655.1 Myrmecobius fasciatus
ACTCATATGTTTTGCAAATAAAAAGCTTTATTAAAAAAAAAACTTCACAGATGGCATGTATTTACATTAATTATAACTAAGTATATATAGAACTATACATGAGCATATACTTTGTATAATGCATATAAATATATACACAACTATATCTAAGCATGTACATTAACTGTATAATTATGTGCATTACTATATATATATATACATTAACTAGAAGGGGAAGGAAAAGTGTCAATAGATAGGAAATAAAGTGATACTTCATGTAGATGGTATCATTTGAGTTAAATTAAATAGGAACTGGAAGTTCTCAGAGGCAGAAGGGAGGAAGGGAGTACATCCCACTAGACATCAATGCAGAGGCAGGGGGATAGGGCTACTGAAATATGGTTACCAGGTTTTCTTAATGAATTCAATCTAACTTAATTCAGTTCAACAAGCATGCATTAAACACTGACTATGTGCAAGGAGCACTACTAGACCCAGGATTGGTGGGGAATTGGGGATGGATAAGAACAATTTCCTTCAAAGATCTTATTGAAGGAGCACTCCATATACCTATATATTGTATATATAATAAATATATATAAGGATATATAAATATATATTTATAAATATATATAAATAAATATAAGGAAACAACATAATACAGAGAAAAGAGCTTTGACTGTAGTGTCTAAGGATCTAGATTCAAATCCTGACTCCTGTACTGAGTAGCTATGTGATCTTAGGCAAATCACAAAACTTCCCCATCCTCATTTTCCTCATTTATAAAATGAGAGGGTGGGATTAGAAGCTTCTTGGGTCCCTTCTATCTATAGAGCTATGATTTTGTAATTTGAGGAGTAAAAAGAATACTCTCCAGGGAAAAGGTGAGTGACCTGAATATAAACCTAAAAATAGGACAGCTCAGTGGAAAAGTGGATAGAGAGCTGGACTTGGAGTGAGGAAGACCTGAGTGCAAAATCTGCCTCAAAAACTCTAGTTGTGTGACCTGGACAAGTCCAATCCTCCCTTTCTTTATCTACAAAAAGGGATAATAATAAGACCTACTCTTTATATATATATATATATATATATATATATAAAGCTTTCCATTTACAAAACATATGAGTGACCTTTCAACATTGACCTTTGCAAAAACTTCCTTCTCCCAAGCTTTTCCCCTCCTTCCCCCCACCCCTAGATGACAGGCAATCTAATACATGCTAAATAGGATAAACTACATGACAAATACATGTATACATATCCACACAATTATCTTACTGCACAAGAAACATCAGATCTAGAAAGAGAAGAAGAAAAAACAACCTAAGAAGGAAAACAAAATGCATGGAAATATTCACAGAAAGCGTTAAAATGCTGTGTTGTGGTTCACTCTCAGTTCCCACAGGCCTCTCTCTGGATGTATATGACTATCTTCAACTGGTTTGAATCACATCATTGTTGAAGAGAACCATGTCCATCAAAATTGATCATCGTATTGTTGCTGTGTATAATGTTCTCCTGGTTCTGCTGATTTCACTCAGCATCAGTTCATGCAAGTCTCTCCAGGCCTCTCTGAAATCCTGTTGGTCGTTTCTTACAGAACAATAATATTCCATAACATTCATATACCATAATTTATTCAGCCACTCTCCAATTGATGGGCATCCATTCAGTTTCCAGTTTCTAGCCACTACAAAAAGGGCTGCCACAAACATTTTTGCACATGTGGGGCCCTTTCCCTCCTCTGAGATCTCTTTGGGATATAGGCCCAGTAGAAACACTGCTGCATCAAAGGGTATGCACAGTTTGATAACTTTTTGAGCATAGCTCCAAATTGCTCTCCAGAATGTTTGGATCCATTCACAGTTCCACCAACAATGCATCAGTGTCCCAGTTTTCCCACATCCCCTCCAACAGTTATCATATCATTTCCTGTCATTTTAGCCAATCTGACAGGTGTGTAGTGGTATCTCAGAGTTGAATAAGACCTACTCTCACAGGGTGAAGATCAAATGTATGAACATATATAAAGAAGCTTGAAAGCTTTAAAGTGCTCTATAAAGACTAGTATTATTAATAAAAAGTACTCAGTATATTTTGTCCCTAGTTTTGCCTTTTTCAGTTTATGGAATAAAGCAACTTCCCCAAGACTGAATTTAAAAAATACCTTGTTTAGTGCCATCAAAGACGATGGTTATAGCAAATTAAGTTATGAATGCATATTAATAACCTATATTTGTTCATAGTATCATTGGCCTGACACTTCCTAGCCAGATAAGCCTGGGCAAATCATTTTACCCTGTTTGCCTCAGTTTCCTCATCTGTAAAATGAGCCAGAAAAAGAAATGGAAAACCTCTCTGTGCCAAGCATCTGTGCCAAGAAAACTCCAAGTGGAGTCACCAAGAGTTGGACACAACTGAAAACAGTGAACTAAAACTAATTAGTTTCAGTGCTGAAGCTCAAAACCAGGTCTTTTGACACAAAGAGTGGGGCTGATTCCCCTGTACCCCTACAAACTATCTTTACCCATTTGTTCCTCTGATTACCCATTTCTTCAACTATCTTTTCCTACAAATATTGAGCCTATTACATTACATTTGCAAGTGCTATTTCTCATGTCCATGGCTGTCCAGTGTTTAATACATGCTTTCTCTTATGTCTATCTCTTTGACTAAATATCTATCTATCCTATATATTTTGCCTCTATCTATCTATCCTGCCTATTTTTATATACATCTATCTTGTCTATTTTGTCTACATCTATCTATTTTCCTGTTTATTTTGTCTACATCTGTCTATCTATCTTTCTGCCTTGTCTGACTATTTATTGTCTGTCTATTTATCCATCTGTCTGTCTGTGTATATATGTATCTTGTATATTTTGTCTACATCCATCTCTGTGTGTGTATCTCTCTCGCTGTGTCTGTCTCTCTCTGTATTTCTCTCCTGTATTTTCATTCTCTCTTTCTCTCTCTCTCTCTCTCTCTCTCTCTCTCTCTCTCTCTCTCTCTCTCTCTCTCTCTCTCTGTCTCTCTTCCTGTATTTCTATTTTGTCTACATCTATCTGTCTGTTGTCCATCTGTGTGCCTTGTCTAAATATCTGTTCTGTCTGCTTATCCATCTATCTGTCTATGTATGTATGTATGGATATATCTATCCTCTCTGTCTATTTTGTGTGTGTGTGTCTCTCTCTCTTTTTCTCTTCTTGTCTTTCTATTTTGCCTACATCTATCTTGTCTAAATATTCTCTGTCTGTTTATCCATCTGTCTGTCTATGCATGAATGTATCTGTCTATCTACCTATCTATCCTGTCTGCCTATTTTGTCTACATCTATCTATCCATCTATCTGTCTGTCTGTCTGTCTGTCTGTCTATCTATCTATCTATCTGAGTATTCTATCTATCTTACCACATCAGAATGGGAGATGCCCTGGGTCTCACTGAGCCTAGCACACTTGTCTATTTTTTTTCTCCACTCAATGGTTTCCATTAAAACACATGGGATTTCAGGGCATGATATGCGTCATTTAGGCCTTTTACAATGCCAAAACACTCATTTCTCAAGCCCTTTCTTTGCTCCTTTCCCAACCAGAACAATAGCAACATTAAACAATTCTCCTGCCAGGGGTGGGGGTAGAGGAGGAAGGGAGGAGAAAGGAAGAGACAAAACAACACAAAACAAAATACATCTGGGGGAAAAAAAAGCTCAGCCCAGCCCAAGCCCATTATTTTCTAAGTGCTGATCTGGCCTGGCATTTATGAGGGCTCTGTGGGCCCAGATTTGCCCTGAAGTCCTATTAATAAAAATCTCGATGTTCTCCACTGCTCCAGCTACAGCTTTATATAGCAATATCCTCTTCTATATCCATCACTGCCTTATTGGTGACAGCTTGATGTCCACACGAATTCATTCTTATTGTAGTTGAAATCTCTACACAAAGGATTCCTTCTTTGTGGTTATTCTGTTACATCTATGGCCACAGTGGCTGCTTTAGAAAGAACCCTTGTCATCCAGGTAAGAACCACAAGTTCCTCAATGTTTTATTTATTCACACCACTAGCTTGGTGGTGAGGGCTACTAAGGACTCACGGCCAGCCTGCTTTGGGAGTCCATGTTTTTTGAGACTCATGATTCAGTCATGGGGAAGGCAGAGAATTGAGACTATTATGGAATTATTTCCTGTTCTCAGGTATGAATGATCCAGAATTTCTATTGGTGGCTATATTTTATTTCTCATTGTACAAACAGGGGATGCTATAGTGGACAGAAGGTGGAGTCAAGTCCACACTCTGGCTTTGTCACTCTGGATGAATCATTTAACCTCTCAGTGCTTTAAGAATATTAGTGGCAAAAATGTTTGTGGCGGCAGGGAAGTGGAAACTGGGTGGATGCCCATCAACTGGAGAATGGCTGAGTTATGATGTATGAGTGTTGTGGAATATTATTGTTCTATAAGAAATGATCAGGAGGATGATTTCAGAGAGGCCTGAAGAGACTTGTATGAACTGATGCTGAACGAAGTGAGCAGGACCAGGAGATCATTGTATTATGGCAAGAGCAAGATTAAACAAAGATTGATTCTGATGGACGTGGTTCTTCTTCAGTGAGATGATTCAAACCAGTTCCAATGACCTTATAATGAAGAGAGCCAAATACACCGAGAGGGAGGGTTGTGGCAACTGAGTGTGAATCACAACATAGCATTTTCACTTTTTTGTTGTTGTTTGCTTGCATTTTGGGTTTTTTTTCTTTTTTTTTCCTTTTTGATCTGATTTTTCTTGTGCAAATAATTGTGGAAATATATATAGAAGACTTGCACATGTTTAACTTATACTGGATTACTTGCCATCTAGGGGAGAAAGTGAGGAGAAGGGAGGGAGGAAAAAATTTGGAACACAAGGTTTTGCAAGGGTGAATATTGAAAACTCTGCATATGTTTTGGAAATAAAAAGTTTTAATACAAAAAGAATATTAGAAAAGCTGCTAACTTGCACTGGTAGAGAACTTGCTTGCTGGGGAGTTTCTTATACTTATGTCATCTTGGGCTCCATCCATATTCTTGTGTGCATGACATTTCAGTAGGCACTTGGTATATGAAATTAAGGGCAGCTAAGTAGCTCAGTGAATAGACTGTCCCAACTAGAGTCAAAAAGACTTTGAGTTCAAATCCGACCCCACACATCCTAGCTGTGTGACCTGGGCAAGTCACTGTTTGCCTCAGTTTCCTCATGTATAAAAATAAGCTCCAGAAGGAAATACCCAATCACTCCAGTATCTTTGCCAAGAAAATCCCAAGTGGGATCGTGAAAGATCAGACATAACTAAACACCAATATAAAGTTAAACAAATAGACAAATTTTGACTTCATGTTACTTACATTCCCCTGACGAGTGGGCTATAAGTTGTGTTTATAGTTAAGTATAATGCAGAATAGAGAGAGATAAGTGCCAAGGAGAACTGCAGACAAAGAACATCTGAAGATGGGAAGAACCCATCATCCTAGAGGGATCAGAGAGAATGCACCCCAAAGGAGGTGGCCAAGGTAAGCCTTGAAGTAAAGGGAAGGAATTTCACTGGTAGGATTGAGGAGGAGGTATGATCCAGGAATAGGAGTAAGTCTGCACATATGAATAGATGGATAGAGCACTTATTAAACACTTACTGTAAGCGAGGTCCCAGGAATAAAAGTACAGGCAAGCAAGACTGTGCCTCCCTTAAGGAGTTTACCTTCCAGTGGAGGCAGACATCATAGAATGGGAAAAATGCAGGTGGGGAGTATCAGGGAATGGTGAGGAGACTATGAGGAAGTGGACTAGAATTCTGGGCCTGGGTAGAGTAGGACAATGGCTCATCTCTCCAAGCCAGAGTAACCTGGTGGTAGAACATAGCTTGTCACTGGTTCATTAGTCCATCTAATTGCTCTGTTTTGGCTGGAGTATAAGAATATGTAAAAGAATAAATAATGTTTTATATATATATATATATATATTACATACAATATATTATTATAATAATAAATAAAAGAACAAATAAATTATGCACATACATATATATAATATTAATAAGAAAAGAGAAATTGAAGCTGTAGTTGAAGACCTTTGACCACATGTTGAGTATTTTTTTAGGAACAGTAGGCAGACACCACAAGTTCTTGGGGGATTGGGAATAGTGGTGCAGAAATAGACAGGACATAGGATCTTAGGAAAATTCTTTTTTTGCTTAGCTGTATTCAGAGCATTGAGACATTTGAGGCAGTGAGACCAATTAGGAGGCTCTTAGGGGAACGCTGTGGTGGGTTGCGCTTTGGGGTTCTCCCCTGACCACACCCCTCACGAGTGGCAGGGACAATCCCCAGCAGCCATGGTGTAGGATAGCATCAGCTGTACCAGATGGTGTCTCCTGGAGAAGGGCAACTTTGAATGAAGTGCCTGATTGCCACAGATGCCCCGGGCTAGAGTAACCCGAGTTGCCCCAAAATGTCCTTATTCCTAACCCTTTCTAAAAGCAGTCATTGGCTTTGTGCTCACATATGTCCACAGGGACAGGTGGTGATGGTAAGGTTTCCTTCCAAGAATATGTATGTGTATATACATAGATATGTCTACATATCTATGTATATACGCATATACATATGTGTGCTTTTATATGTATATTATTTCCATGTTTACCTCCAATTTAACTGTAACCAAAGATCCTGGGTTTTTGTTTTGGTTTGTTTTTGCCAACTATTCATCTTTAATATTCCTAACACTGGGAGCAAAGACTTTTAATTTAGTGGGTTTGTTTTACACATTCTGAGTTTTTCCAAAGCCAAAAACAGCTTGGGAATGGGCAGGCGGAGAAAAAACAACAAGGTTTTCCAAAGTCAAACAAACAAGATTTAATCAAATTACAAACTTAGACAGGAAATTAAAAAAAAAAAGTTGAATGCAGATTGCTAAAAACAACAAAGTCCCCTAGGGCTGCTGGATGGGCCCTTTGCTACTCAACAGGCAAACTGTGTGCACAGCCCTGAATCTTAATGCCAGATGCAAATAATAATGTTGTTGATACTTACAAAATATAGAAGCATGCATCAGAGCACCCTAGGATTGAAAAAAGGGAGATTTAAAAGTTTTGCGTTACAGATGAGGCTACGGGACCCAGGAGGGGGAAGAAATTATCCAAGGATGCACAGCTAATTAGTGACAGAGCTATTACACTCTGGTGCTCCGATACTCTTCCCACTACACCATGAGTGGCTATCAAGAGCTTTATTTCTAAATCTGTAAGTCATGGGCCGTACTTACATGCTCAGAGGCCCAATAACTAGTCAGACTTCCCCCAGTGGGCAGTTGGGCATTCACCCAGTGGCCTGTGAAGTTACCTATTCTTTATACCAGTTAAACAGAGCAGGGCCTGCCATGCCCGGGAACTCAGCCTGGTACCCTGGGAATTGACCTGGCTTGATTTGTGGAGATTCCCATAATCCTTGTAGTGAACGCTGCACAAATAGGATACAGCTCCTGACGCCAGTCGCAGCTCCCTTCTGCTCTTCTGTCTGTGTTTAGCATGTGGGCGGGTGTTCTTAAGTGCCACACAAGTAACACCTAAAACTTAAAAAGTCTTAAAATGCATCCCTGTTCTTTTCTTTCAACTAACTGCATTGTCTGCTTAGCTGAGGAAGAAACATTATAATTTTGCAAAATGGGGAGAAGTCCTTTATAACTTACATCTATCTACTGGCAACTTTCCTTCAGTAGCAGAACAGATTAACAGTTTAACTTTATAATTTTATTTAAACAAAGCTAAGGTAATAACTACCTCTGCCTCCCTCCCCTCTCCCTATCCCCAACTTCAGGAAGCAAACGAAAATATTTTTTCTAATATGTGCAATTATAGGAGGCTGAAAAGGCTCAGAGACAGGGCATAAGAACCTGGGATCTGGGTTTGGGGTTCATTCTTTTTTCTGACTTGCTTGTGAAATGGTTATTCATCCACAAATGGGGCATGAACATGATGTTTGCCATCTCAAAAACCTAATCCTTGACTTTCTCCAAGTTGGCCAGGGGAAACTTACCTCCTTTTTGAGTTAGGAAACACATTGGCCAGCTCAGTTGAATATTTGAAATGTTGGGGTCCTAAACCTCTTATTCATTAGAACTCACCTCTCATTCACTCATTCACTCACCTTGAGGTTCCACTCCTGACTTTAGCCATTCTGCCATGCCATAGCAGTTTCTCACCCTGGAAGATGGCTCTGACTTTGTGATCCCTTTTTTCTGATTGGTCATCTGTTTTAAGACTAGTTATATTAAGCTCCTTAAGGACGAGGACTTGCTTTCAATTTTTGCTTACAAAAATTTGTATTCCCCATTCTTAGCTCAATGCTGCCATATAGTAAGTGCTAAGTAAATGCTTCTCAACTTGGTTGAGATTTTCTATTTTTGTATTTTGTATTATTGTTAAAAAATAGCATATTGATGTTTTCCCAGCTTCTTCAGTTGTTTCTCAAACCCAGTATCCCTTGAGTTTGAGTTTTTCACAAACAAACTATGGAAGAGGGTTTAGGATTCAAAGTTCCATATCCATTAAGTCAGGCCCAAGACTCTAGAATAGATACAGGAAGAACAAAGTCTTCTTGTCTCCAAATTAGAAAGGAAAATAAAAGATAGACTCCATGAATTGGACCTGCTTCCTAAAGATGCCAAAGAGATAAAATGCAATTGCTCTCCCAAATACCCTTCCCTTTTTAATTGGCAAGATAGTTCTAAGACCCAAAGACCTCTGCCCTTTTTAATTGGAAACCCTTGTTCTCAGATGTCCTTGAGAGAGCACAAAAACAGAGAAGACGATGCATAATGTGTCCTAGTTGATATCAGAAAGAAAAGCAAATTACAGTCAGTCATCCATCCCATCGTTCCCCCCCAGAATATTTTTAGAATTCATATTGAGCAGCTGAATTTTGAATTCAGATATGGATTCTGGTCTTCAGATAGCTGACTTTATTCACAGTAGGGCCTTAGCCCTGGGTGACCATCACTTAAGAGATTCCACCCCTTGGTGAGCCCAAGTCAGGGCTTTTATGTTCAAAGGCTATCAGGTATTGAAGATTGAGTGTCTGGTTTGGGATAGATATGGAGATACTCTGATCTTCACATTCTCCACAGGTAGAAAAAACCCAAAGTAATTGCTGTTTCTAAAAAGACAATTTTGTTTTAATCTAACTTTTTACCTCCTCCCATCCTGTCCTCCCATCATCCGTCACTAAAAAGTTAAAATTGTCAGCAGGATGTCCCAAAATGGTGTGAATGGCTGGAAAGGAGATGGAGAAAGTACAGCCTTCTAGAGCGCTTTTTTTTCTTGGTGCTTTCTCAGACTTTCATGACTGTTAGACTCCTCCTGAGACTCCATTTAAAAATCAACAAGTCAAGTCAATTGAAAAAAAAGTTCCCTGCCAATTTGAGGACCATCATACCTGAGGAGGGGAAAAAAATCTCTTTCGGACAGTCGTTGGGATTTTGACCACTGCAAATGAGGCTACAAGGACAGATAGGGGCAAATCCAGCTAGTCATTGGGTGAGCATCTCCCAGATACCCTGATATAAAGGGTCTGTGATGGAGAGGCTAGATATACCTACACAAAAAAAATTAAAGATGGCAGGAGCTAAATCTAGGAGAGATGTTCCAGATCACCTGGTCCAAGCACCTTGGTACACAGAGGAAGAAGCTGAGTTGTGAGATATCCTGTCCCAGGTTGCAGTCCTCTGGTTTTATTTCTTTTTTAATGCCAAAATCAATGATACAGACCATGTGTGGGGATAGGAAGTGTGTGTGTGTGTGTGTGGGTGTGTGTGTGAAAAAGATTATTAAAAAAAAAAAAAACCTCCTTGAGTTGGAGTTTGAGTAAGATTTAGACAGGGGGATGGAATCCAGTATTACAGGGGGCAACAAGAGGGAACTGCTGGCTCCCTTCAAATCTCAGCTTAATTACCACTTCATACTAGAGGACTTGTAGGTGCTAGAATGGATAGAGCATTGTTCCTGGAGTCAAGAGGACTTGAATTCAAATTCTGCCTTCGCCACTTACTAGCCGTGTGACCCTGGGCAAGTCACTTAACTCTGTCTGCCTCAGTTTCCTCATCTGTAAAATGAACTGAAGAAGGAAAGGGCAAACTTTCCCAGTATCTTTGCCAAGAAAATCCCAAATGGGATTGCAGAGGGTCAGGGATGACTGAAATGATGGAATAACAACACAAAAGAACTTATCACTCCTCTCAGCCATCTTAGAAGCTCTTTGACCGGCAGCCAAGTTTCTTTGAATCCCTTTACATAAGATAAGCTTTTATAAAGGAACGTTTACTTCAAAGACATAGCAATTATAGACCTATAAATGTGTCTTCCCCCAAACCTAGGAGACATTAGCTTCTACACCTTGTTCCCTGGGGAGGAGAGGAGGATCAGACCCACAGTTTAGCTCTGTTCCTGCATCTCATTAATTCCACCAAATTCAGCTTGGAAGGCCATTGAGCTGCATCCCTGGATCTTTGTGCCTTTCCCCAAGGTTGGAGGCAACACCTGGGCCCTAAAAGAAAGGTTCCCAGCATCCTTCATGTGGGTAATGTCATTATAAGTTGTCTGGGTCTACCCCAACTCCCCATTTCACAATGGGCTATACATAATCCAGCTTTGAAAGAATCAGGTGAGAAAGTCTGAGAAAAACACCTCGAGGACACATTTAGCCAAAGTATAGCATCTGTGTAAGTGAGCAGCAGATTGGAAGAGTTCTACAGGCAAAGCTGGACCAGATTGGGGAAAATGCCCAAGGAAGGCCGGGTGGAAGAAACAGGACTTTGCTCTGTGAGCAATAGGAACCACTGGTGATTTCTAGGCAGGGGACTAATGTACTGAAATCAAAACTTTAGGAAAGCTAGTCTAATCATGGTGCTGATCAGAAACTTAAAACACTCAAGATGGTGAGAAGGCTGGGGGTGCAAAGAGCCTGCATTGACCTTAGGTGTTGACACTGGAAAAAAAATTGCAAGAAGCAATTGAAATCAAGAATAAGTAAGACTTTGTTACTGACTGAACACAGGGGATAAACTGGAAAGATTTCTAGGGCAGAGGATTTTATTCAAGCATGACCACTGTAGAATTTGAGAGTCTGGAATAATTCCTGAGGTCAGCTACTTTCTCCTCCTAAATGTCAGGGGGAGAAAACATACCAGATGATAAAGCACCGTATTCTTTAAAAAATTCTCTTTAATTTCTCAAGAGAAGGCTTTCTTAGGTCTCGCAACCCTGACAAGCAGAAAGTTTTTTTGCTGAGGTCCCTTAGCTCCAATTTATACTCACTTCTGGCCTCAGGGGAGATGCCTATGAAGAATACACATTGCCCTTGTTGGTTCTGTTCTCCTTTCCAAAAACTGGCCCTTTTAATGAAGCATCTGGGTCACGATAACACTTATTTCACTTGGTCTCAGGTCTCTCCTGAGTGTCTCATCCTGATAGTCTTTAAGACTTGGGTACTCTTAGTATTTCAGCATACAAGGTCTCCTACGGGGCCCAGAGAAGACGATGTCCAGTAGAATATTGGAGCAATAGAGCTGGATACTATAACCTTTGACTGGCGCTCTCCTTAAGGGATTATGGGAGGGTAAATTTAAAGTTAGAAGGGTATGGAGAGAAATTCCATTCAGAATAACGGATGATAGCATAAAATATTTGGGAATCTATCTGCCAAGAAAATGTCAGAAATTATACGAACTAAACTACAAAACACTTTCCACACAAATAAAATCAGACCTAATCAATTGGAAAAAACATTAAGTGCTCATGGGTAGGCCGAGCAAATATAATAAAAATGACAATATTACCCAAACTAATTTACTTATTTAGTGCCATACCAATCAAACTCCCAAGCAATTATTTTACAGATCTAGAAAAAATAGTAGCAAAGTTCATTTGGAAGAACAAAAGGTCAAGGATTTCAAGGGAATTAATGAAAAAAAAAAGACAGATGAAGGTGGCCTTGCTATACCAGATATAAAACTATATTATAAAGCAGCAGTCATCAAAACCATTTGGTACTGGCTGAGAAATAGAGCAGTCGATCAGTGGCATAGAATAGGATATCAGGACAAGTTAGGTAATAACGTTAGCAATTTAGTGTTTGATAAACCCAAAGACCCCAGCTTTTGGGATAAGTACTCACTATTTGGCAAAAACTGCTGGGATAATTGGAAACTAGTGTGGAAGAAATTAAGGCTGGACCCACACCTAACACCGCACACCAAGATAAGATCTAAATGGGTTCATGATCTAGATATAAAGAGTGATGTTATAACCAAATTAGAGGAACATGGGATAGTTTACCTCTCAGACCTGTGGAGACGGAATAAATTTATGTCCAGGGAAGATCTGGAACTCTTAATTGAACACCAGATAGATAATTTTGATTATATTAAGTTAAAAAATTTCTGTACTAGCAAAACTAATGCAGACAAGATTAGGAGGGAAGCATCAAATTGGGAAATCATCTTTACATTTAATGGTTCTGATAAAGGCCTCATTTCTAAAATATATAGAGAATTGTCTCATATATATAAGAATTCAAGCCACTCTTCAATAGATAAGTGGTCAAGGGATATGAACAGACAATTTTCAGATGATGAAATTAAAACCATCTCTAGTCATATGAAAAGTTGCTCCAAATCACTATTGATCAGAGAAATGCAAATTAGGACAACTCTGAGGTACCACTACACACCTGTCAGATTGGCTAAAATGACAGGAAAAGATAACGATGAATGTTGGAGGGGATGTGGGAGGGCTGGGACACTGAGACATTGTTGGTGGAACTTGAACGGATCCAACCATTCTGGAGAGCAATTTGGAGCTATGCTCAAAAAGTTATCAAACTGTGCATACCCTTTGATCCAGCAGTGTTTCTATTGGGCTTATATCCCAAAGAAATCTTAAAGGAAGGAAAGGGCCCCACATGTGCAAGAATGTTTGTGGCAGCTCTTTTTGTAGTGGCTAGAAACTGGAAACTGAATGGATGCCCATCAATTGGAGAGTGGCTGAATAAATTATGGTATATGAATGTTATGGAATATTATTGCTCTGTAAGAAACAAACAGCAGGACGATTTCAGAGAGGCCTGGAGAGACTTGCATGAACTGATGCTCAGTGAAATGAGCAGAACCAGGAGATCATTGTACACGGCAACAACAATACTATATGAGGATC
This sequence comes from Myrmecobius fasciatus, assembly GCA_023553655.1. Lineage (NCBI taxonomy): Eukaryota > Metazoa > Chordata > Mammalia > Dasyuromorphia > Myrmecobiidae > Myrmecobius > Myrmecobius fasciatus. The sequence goes on from JAJPUD010006417.1 coordinate 13,213, forward strand.
AGTTCTAATGGACATGACTCTCTTCAACAATGAAATGCTTCAAACCAATTACAATTGTTCAGTGAAGAAGGCCATATACACCTAGAGAGAGGGATGTGAAATGTGGACCACAACATAACATTTTCACGTTCTCTATTGATGTTTGCTTGCATTGTATTTCCTTTATCGGATTATTCTCTCTTATAGATACAATTTGTCCTGAACAAAAAAAAATGATGTGTGGCAATAACTATACATATATTTGACTTAAGTATTCTAACATAATTATCATGTAGTGGATATCCTGCCATCTAGGGGAGGGGTGGGGAGTAGGGGGGAAAAATTTGTAACAGAAAGCTTTGTAAGGGTTAATGTTTAGTAATTACCCATACATATGTTTTGGAAATAAAAAGTATTAATAATAAAAAAGAGAATACAAAAAAGAAGGGACTGGAGAGAGCCTCTGATCTAGTCCCTTCATTTTACAGACGAGGACCAAGGTGAGGACCTTGCCAAGCTCACCAAGTTATAGTACTGTGGTTCAAATCCAGGTTATGGGATCAGAAGTTTAGAGTAAGGAGAAACCTCAGTGACCCTATTCAGAAATGGACCAATTGCCCTGCTCAGACTATTTTTGCAATATTATATTAAATTTCTAGTACAGTGGTTCAGAAAGATCGTTGATTAGCAGAATCATATCTGGAAGGAGACATCAGAAATGATGGCAGGCCTTGAGTTCATGTCATATAAAGTTGATTGAAAGAACTGAGGATTTTAGTCTGGAGAAGAGGTAATTTAACTGTTCATAAGAGCTGTTCAAGTATTTGAAGAGCTATGGTACAAAAGAGGGATTCCATTTATTTTACTTGGGGGGTAAAGGATTAACAAATGAATGGTCACAGTGCTTAACTAGCCAGAGATGAACAATGAGATGGTCCCAGAGTTGAAAAAGACAAGAGGGTGAGCTAGATCATATTTGGGGAAGTCATGCAACATTATCAGTGATCTTTCAAGTTGTTCCTTTTAGTAAAGAGACAAATTCTTCCATGAATGCTATATAGTTGCAAGGCTTACAACATGGTTCAAAATTTCAGGTGACCCAAAGGTTAGATTGACTCATAGAGCCAAGTAAGTAGAGCTAAGTAGGTTTCAGCATTTTATCAATGACCAGTTGCACAAAAGAAATGATTTAAACAATATTAAGGACATGGCTCTTAAGTAAAAGACATAAAATTGTAAAAGGTTTATAGATTAATGGAATAAAAATGTCGTCAATGCATAAATAGGAAATATCTATATCATAAACAAGCCATAGATAAATGAACGTGATAGTAGGTATGGAAAGGAAAAGTTATTATATAACTGAATTGGAGGTTAGGAAATGTGGTCTTGAGAATTTGAGCTTGGAGAAAATGCACAAAAAGAAGGACAGAAGAAAAAAAATAGCTAAAGAATTAATGCTTAAGAGAAGTAGGGAGAAAATAAGAGACCAAGTCAATCTTGGTGAATTCAAGACAATTGGCCCCACTGCAGTTCATTTTTAAATTAATGGGAAAAACTGGCAATGTGATTAATGAGTCAGTTTGTAATCTTTATGACATCATCAGAATGGGAATATGCCTTACTGGGAAAGAGCAAACATGTAATTTTCAAAAAAGATGAGAATATAGGCAACTTTGTTTTATTGTACTTCATAGATATTGGTGGGGTTTTTGTTTTTGTTTTCTTTTTTACAAATTAAAGGTTTGGGGCAACCTTGCAATGAATAAGTCTGTCAGCACCATTTTTGTAACAACATGTACTCACATTGTGTCTCTGTCACGTTTTGGTAATTCTCACAATATTTCAAACTTTTTCATTATTATTCTATCTGTGAAATCACTGCTCTTTGATGTTACCACTGTAATTGTTCTGGAGAGCCATGAACTTCACCCATATAAGATTGTGTTCTGACTATCCTACAGACCAGATACTCTCATAGTCTTTCTTCCTTTCCTCAGGCTTCACCGTCTGAGACACAATAATATTGAAATTTGGTGAGTCAGTAATTCTACAATGGCTCTAAGTATTCAAATGAAAGAAAAAGCCAATATAAGTGGCAAATTTTGTTGTCTTATTTTAAATAATTTCCATAGCCACCCCAACTTTTAGCAACTACCATAGCCATCCCAACTTTTGGCAACTATCACCTTGATCAGTCAGCAAATATCAATATTGAAGCAAGATTCTCCACCAGCAAAAAGATCCCAACTCACTGAAGGCTCAAATGATTGTTAGCATTTTTTAGCAATAAAATATTGTTTAATTAAGGAATGTACACTGTTTTTTAGACAATACTATTACACACGTAATGGACCACAGTGTAATGTAAACATAACATTTCTATGTACTGGGAAACCAAACATTTCATGTGACTCACTTATTGCAATATTTCACTTTATTGTGGTGGTCCTGCAATATCTCTAAGCTGTAGTTATATAGGTAAAAGTAGCTTGGCTTTGATTCTAGGCAAAACTAAAGTATGTTTTTCAAAGGACGGTTAATGAATATCTTGAAATGGAAGCATTGATCACAAAGAGAAGATAAATGATTTCACCAAGATCTACTAAGACCGATAAATCAGGGGGATGTTATAAATGTACCTCATCTAGATTCTGTCAAGGCATTGGATGTTCTTATGTTGTTCTTCTAGAAAAGATGGTGAGATATTAGTCAGATGCAGGTGGGTAGATTTGGAAGGGGTTGAATGGCCAGACTCAAAGAGTAGCCATTAATGGTACTATGCCAGTTTGGTAGGACCTTTCCATCTATGCCCTAAGCCCTATGCGCTTAACAGTCTTTATCCATTAGATGGATAAAGACCTAAGTGGTATGCTTATCAGACCTGCAGATGTCATAAAGCTGGGAGAGATAGTTAGCATCTGTGACAAATTCAAGATCCAAAGCTATTTGGACAAGGTAGAATGTTAAGCTGATTCTAATAAGATGAAATGTCAGAAGGATAAACATGAAACATATTTGGAATCTATGCATTGGACTTCACCAGTACAAGATAAAGAAGCCAGAACAGGGCATCAATTATTGTGAAAAAGATGTGGGGATTTTAGCAGAGTCAGTAGGAGTTAGCAGTAAGATAAAAGAGCCAGAACAATCAATCTCTTCTAAAACCGTGTCAAGAAAAGTATAGTGGTTGGGATTAGGGTGTTGTTGTTCTTCTGGACTCTACACAGTTATCTGGTACCTATCAGGTATTTAGTAAGTGCTTCTTGACCAACTGCCTTGCTCAGACTCTTTTTGCAATATTATATTAAATTTTGAACACAATGGTTCAGGAAGATCATTGATCAGAGAATCATATTTAGAAGGAGACATCAGAAATGATGGCAGGCCTTGTGTCCATGCCATATAAATTTGATTGAAAGAACTGAGGATTTTAGTCTGGAGAAGAGGAAATTTAGCTGTTTGTGAGAGCTGTCAAGTATTTGAAGGGCCGTAGTGCAAAAGAGGGATTCCATTTATTTTATTTGGATGGTGAAGGATTAGCAAATGGATGGTCATAATGCTTAATTAGCCATAGGTGGGAGTTACAAAGAAACAAATTCTGGCCAGTTGAAGATTTCCAAGAGTGAATGGGCTTCCTTGGGAGATAGTGGTTTATAGTGGGCTCCCCCTAACTGGTAACCCTTAAGCAAAGGCTGGGTAGGCTTTTGTCATGGTAGATTGGAGGAGAGATTATTTTTTTTTAAAATTTTTATTTTATTTGCATAACATATGTGTGGGTAATTCTTCAAAAATAACCCTTACATAGCTTTCCGTTACAAACTCTTCCCCCCAACTCCCCACCCCTCCCCTAGATGGCAGGATATCCACTACATGTTAATTATGTTAAAATATTGGCAAATCGAATATATGTGTACATATTTCCAAACTTATCATTGGTGTGCAAGAAAAATCTTATCTACACAAACGATATATCAGATAAAGGAAACACAATGTAAGCAAACATCAATCAAGGAGTATGAGAAGGTTATGTTGTGGTCCACATTTCGCATCCCTCTCTCTGGGTGTATATGGCTTTCTTCAGTGAACAATTGGAGGTGGTTTGAAACATTTCATTGTTGAAGAGAGCCATGTCCATCAGAATTGATCGTCATATAGTACTGTTGTTGCCGTGTATAATGATCTCCTGGTTCTGCTCATTTCACTCAGCATCAGTTCATGCAAGTGGAGAGATTAATTTTAAGTATGGGTTGAACTAAACAGTCTTGGAAATTGCTTCTGATAGTGATAATCTGTTGTTACTTTATGTCTGACCAGAAGACAAGGTAGGTTGGTCATGTCATAAGAATGAAGAATTAACAAGTGGATGGTCATATTACTTAACTTATTAAAAGTATAGAAACATTCAGAGGAGGCTCTCCATACTATTTAGTTGGATTGTATATTTTGGATTTAGGGGAAGGACACAGATGAGAACTAGTTAGGTTGAAAAGACAGAGAGATTGAAAATGATACGGTGGGCCATGGTGGTGAGTGGATATAACATGAAGATCTATTGAAGCAGAGAAATATAAAGCATCCTCCATAGCACCTAAGTAGGATCCTATAGACAAAAAGAGAAAAAGAAAAAATAATTACATATAATTATATATATGTAAATATATATGTATATATATGTATAAAAACATAATTATATATAAATCTATATCTATCCATACACATGCATTTGGACATGTAACCAGTCACAAAATCTAGAGCACATAGAAATGTGGAGAGGTATTTTGGGCTTTGGGGTATTTAAATGCCTTTGAATATAGAAACATAATGGATATCTCATCTTACTGTGACGATAAGCAAGGAAATAGATTCCACCTGCAGGTCCAGTTCCATTCTGTTAAATTTAATTGAGAGGGAGCAGGTTGTGGTGAGTAGCAGACTCAGTAAGACCTGATTTCATATACCAATACAAATGCGTCTTGGCTGGGTGACTGGCTAACTTCTCAGTGTCCTAGCTAAGTCTCTTAAAATCATAATTGCAGACTGCAAATTCACTATCTGCAATGACCAGATAGAGTCATTACATCAAGTCCTACAAAATCAGTGATATCATAAAAAAAACTCCATAAAAACATTTGTAACCATGAGAACAGGAAGGAAAGTATAATCAAAAACATACAAACTTACAGGACTCTACTTACTTTTGGAGAATCTAGCTCCCCAAATCCCTGAACATGTCAAGTTAGAATTGTCTGAATTATAGATTCTTCAATCCCTTTCTTGGCTTCCAGGAATAATCCTCCATCCCATAAATGCTGCAATCTCTGGGGAGAAGAAGGGTTCTTATAGAACACGGTTCCATTTCCAAAGTCAGACCCCACCTTGGGTCCATGTCCTAGACACTCCAACTACCAGGGCTCTTCTGCTGGACTAGATAGCCAAACTACCCGGCTCCCACGTTTCTGTGTCTTGAACTCCCAGGTCCCATGGGAATCATTTTCTGCGCCTGAATTAAGAGAATAAATAGAATAAATGTTACCAGACCCATTTTTTCAGAACTGGGAAAGAGAGGGAGAAGATCTCTTTTTCCCATCGACTCAGTATCTACACCCAAAAAGTGATGGCAGAAAGGAACAGAACTGAAAGGAAAGAAGATGCTTCCAACCTCAGCTGTTTTAAATATGAGGCAACCAATCAAAGGAAGCTTCCTCCATTCATGCAATTGAAGATGCAGCAGGCTCTATGGTAAGTAAGCTCAAAAGGCCTCTCAAGGAGATCTCCATCTCAGAACTGAGAATGCCCAGAGAAGCCTGGATTACACATTTAGTAAGAGCCTACAGTGCTGGGTGCCTGGAATACAATGACAAAAATTAAACTATGGTCAACCTCCCTTAAGGAGCAAATTGCCTACTCTGGAAGCAACACGTGTTCTTTCAAGTCCATGGTTCTCCAAAGCAGTTGCCAATGAATCATTCCACAAGCATTTATTTAGCACCTTCTGTGTGACAACACTATAGGAGGCTAGACATTAATTCTCTAGCCAGGATTTTCCAAAGCCACATTTAATACCTACGCAAGAAAGGACTCTGCTCAGATCGTGCTTGCCCTTGGAGAAGGTAACTCCCAAGTCCCCCTTTCCCTCAATGTATCAAATTAGAATTGTGTGAATTATAGGCTCTTAAATCCCTTACCAAATCTCTCTCTCAGCCCGGTGGGCCAAGTGAATCAAAAATAATAAGCTGCATACATCATTAAAGGCCCTGCTTCCTAAAGAACATCAGGTGATAAGAATAATTTAATGAGAGACATAATAAGCTTCCAAATGAAAATGCAAGTTAAAAGAATTGGGTCATCCTCTACAAAAACAGCATTTGGGCCTAAAAATAGACGAATTTTAGCACCCATTGAAAATGACTGGGTGAATCATATGTAACTCTGAAGCAACATGCTTGAAGAGGAAAAACATTTTCCAAAGAGAGCCTGTCACCAAAAGTAGGGACTTTGAGGAACAGCATTAACTCCTTCATGGGATTAAAAAATTGTTTAGTACTTGTCCCCAACTTCAATAAAACTGGATCACATTAAAATAGAAAGAAAAGGAAAAAAAGGCATTTATTAAGCACCAACTATGAGCCAGGCATTGTGCTAAGCACTTTACAATTATTGTCTCATTTGATCCTCACAACAATCTTGAGAAGAGAGCACGGTGATTATTTGCATTCTACATTTAAGGAAACTGAGGTAGATTTGCCAAGGGCCACACAGCTAATTAAGGCCAGATTTGATCTAAGGCTTTCTTGATTCCAGGCCCAGTGCTGTATTTAATGCACTACTTAGAAATGCCTTTGAGAAACTTCTTTCCTCTCAATAACCCCATTAAGTAGGCAATGTACTATTATCCCCATTTTACAGATGGGGGAACTTGAGTCTGGGAGACATTAAGTGGTTTATTTACAGAATCAAAGCAAAACACTTCTGAATCCTGGGTCTTCTGACTTCAAGTCTGTCTATCAATGTGCATTTATTATGTGACTCCTGTGTGCTAAACACTGCACACAAAAAAACAAAAGTGAAAATTTTGCCCTCAAGGAGCTTACATTTCTTTGAAGAGACAAGAAAGTCCATTCAAAATATATACAAGGACATTGTGAGGAACAGCAAAAAAGACTTGCTTGATTGATGCAAAGGGCAGTAATATATAATGAGGCTGGTAAGTAAGAGGCCTAGAATTTTAATAAAAGAAATTTTTTTAAAAGAGCTTTAAATAATAACAGCTAATATTTAATAACACTTTGGGGTTTGCAAAGTGTTTTACAAGTTTTCTCATTCGATCATCACAAAAACTCTGGGAGATGGATGCTATTATTTACCCCTGTTTTGCTGATGAGGAAACCGAGGCAGATAAAGATTATTTGACTTGCCTTAAGTTACACCGCTAGTATCTGAAGCAGTATTTGAACTCAGACCTTCCTGACTTCAGTCCTAGAGCTTTCTCCCAGACAGATCATATTGTTCCTAGAGGTAATGTAGAGCCATTTTTCCCCAGACTCTCAGGCTGTCTTATAGTTGATTGGAGTTGAAGAATAATATATTCTGATAAAATTATCAAATGTTCTTGAGGACATTTGAAGTGCCTGACTCTTATTTGAGGTTCATCAGTACCATTTATTGCTCGCATTAACCATTTAGGTGCTAGTTACTATGGGAGAGGGCCAGGATAAAATCCGTGATTTCATTATTATAGAGAACTCCCAGAGCAGGAAACTACCTCCACCAATACAGGCAGACATCTCTTAAGTTCATAACCTTTGAGAAATTAAGTGACTTGCCCTTGAGTCACTGCCAGTATGCATCAAAGATCCAACTTGAAACTGGGGTCTTTTCAGTGTACTAGGCCATGGCTATCATGATGAGATGCAAAAGTACCTTGCTATATATGTTCCTGGAGACATCATGGAAGGTCCACAATGTGTCCAAAGCCTGCCTTGGGTTATTGCTGGCTAGCTATGAGACCTTAGCAAATCATTCACTCCCTCTGGTTTTCCATTTCCTCATCTGTAAAATGGAGATATTATTAATCATGGCACTTATCTCAAAAGGTTGTTTTGATACTCAAATGAGACAGTGTATATAAGGAGCTTTCCATATCTGAGAGGACCATATGCATAAATGTCAGTTAATGCATCTGGTTCTGAGTTAGTGAGAATATAATGGATCCCTAGGAATGGTCACATATGTTTGGATTTGCACTAATCGAAGTTATGGTAATATAAAATAAGGTAATTAGTTCCACCCCTTTGGAAATATGCAGTGTGAAATATAGTACTTTAAGGTCAACCAAGCTCTCTTCTCACTTTATTGGTAAATCAGGTCATAATTCACATTCCCCAGAGTTCACTTAAGGGGCCTTCTGTAAAGAGAATTCTTTTGCAATGTGATCAATTAACAATTTTTTCTCTTCAAATTTTGGATTTCTGTGGGCTTCTTTAAAAGAAAGTCTTTGGCCCTCTCTTCAAGTGCTTCATAATTTCTTTTCTTTCTTTTTTTGCTGAGGTAATTGAGGTTAAGTGACTTGCCCAGGGTCACAGAGCTAGGGAATGTTAAGTGTCTGAGACCAGATTTGAACTCAGGTCCTCCTGACTTCAGGGCTGGTGCTCTATCCACTGCGCCACCTAGCTGCCCCTGTAATTTCTTTAAGAATACCCAGAAAAGATGCTATTAGTTGCCATAAAGAGGCATTATGATTTGAACCCAGAGGCCTCAGAGTAAGTTAAAGGTGTAGATTTAGGTCTGGGCCAATTCCCTGTTCCAGAGAACCCTAAACATTTCAGGAAGGAAAGAACAAAATGAAAAACTATTTTCAGTAACTACCCTCTTTTTCCTAACCCAAAAAATATCAGCCAGTCAGAGAGCAGTCTTGGCAAATTTAGGGCAAATGAAAGGACTTTCTGGAACCACAGGATGCTAAGAGCTGGAGGGAAGCCTTAGATGTAGCAATGAACCCCAAACCTGTGCCCGCCATCTTTACTTTCCCACACCTGTTCTTTGGAACTTGGTCTCTCTCACCCTCCTTCTGCGTCCCTCTTCCACACATCTCTTGTGTGTCCCAAGCCACAGTTTTGACAAGAGAGGGTCCTTTTTTTCATTTATGTAACCCTGGTAGTGATTCTACATTAGACTGTTGGGTTATACATGAATTAAACCCCGTGACTTGCCCAGGATCACACAGAGACCCCTTACAATGAGTCAGAACTCCTGAGAAAGGTTTAAAAATTGCATTGCCAAGAAGCAGGCTCCACTGTAGACACCACACGCTTCCATCAAAAGGCTGTACATCCCCCTTGTCCAGCCTGGTCCTGGTCTAGCCGGTGCATCCGGCTGACCCAAGTGCTGACATGTGGGCCAGCCAAAGAGCTACAGACAGCAACAGGGCCACACTGCTGAATGTCAGAGTCAGGAGGGCTCAGACTTCCTCTGCCCCTTGACTCCTTGTGCAGAAAGCTGATCACGGCCAGCAGCTTCAGGGGCCAAGGAACATCATTTTCCTTTTCTTGTGGAATCCTCAGTGTAACCCTGGAAGGAAAGCACTGGACATTTCCTCCATTCTACGACGATGGAGGCTGGGGCTCAGAATTAAGGGACTGGCCGCCGGGAACGAAAAACGGTCCAGGATGGAATTCAGAATCAGCTTTGTCTTGTTCCGCGTTCAGCCTGACATTCTTGGAGCTTCGACCCTCCCTGACTCTCCAGGTGACATCCCCTGATGGTCCTCCGCTGCCCCAGGAAATCAGATTCCCCAGGGCCCAGCCGGGCTCTTACCGTTAGTCAGCAATAAGTCCTAAGTGACTTCCAGGGGCCTTGGAAGTCACCATCACTTTCCCAAAGGCTGAACATCTCAGGAAATCCCTTTTAACACCAGAATACCAGACCCCTGTCTAGGCTGGATGGAGGAGAAAGGTGAACAAGCCTTGGGGGAGGGCAAACATGGTCCCACTGGCCCTCACCCGCACCCCCTTAGGGTCACAAGGTGGACTGAAGCTGGAGCATCTCTTCCTCAGAGCCACTCAAGGTGGAAACCACGGCTCTAAGCTTGGGGAGCACCAGGATGGGCTGGGTCTTGGGGTACTCCTTGACTGCGCAGTCCTGCCCAGGTGGCTGGCTGGCTTTGTAGGGAGAACGTTGGCCTTGGGATCTCATAATCCTGGCCCCGACACTTACTATAGATCTCACATGAGGCACCTCCTCTCTGCTTTGGCTCGCCAACTTTCAAATGGGGATAATAGTGTAACACGGATCTCGCAGGATCCAGGGTGATGATATACATGATGTGCTTTGCAAAGTGCAAGTGCTCTCCAAACAGTGACTATTATTAATAAAGTCTGACAATGAAAGCAAAAGGCATCGATCCACCCAGACCAGAATACAGCTGAATGAATTTAAAAAAATTCATTAAGTGTTGTTTATTTACTATATGCACCATACCCAAGCACAATAATCCTATCTACCACTAAATTAGGAGAGGATTTGGGAAGACCGGTCCATTTCTTTCCTCTGAATGTGTTGGTTAAGAAACAAATTTCAATTAGATTTTATTAGAAGTCTATGGAGCAGCATCTGAGGCAGAGTGTTTAATTCTGGATGACTTTCTCTGCCCATTAAAAACAAACCAGTCTATCTTGCTCAACAGTCATTAAGAAACCAAGGCTGAATCTACCCACTAAAAATGATGCCAAGACAAGATAGGAAATTCGGGTGAAAGAGGGCTGTGGAGTTTTGGAAAAGGCAGAAACAGAATTTAAAATCTGAAGACCTTGATTCCAAACCCATATTTGCCCCCTTTCTACTTCAAATCCAGTTTTTTCTCTTTCCCTTTTTATTCTTCCTTCTTTTCTCTTCTTATTTTTCCTCCCTTCCTTTCCATCCATCCCTCCCTTCCTTCATTCCTTCTTTCCTCCCTTCCTTCCTACCCTTTTTCTCCTCCTCTTTCTTCACCTTCCCATTTCCTTCATTCTTCATTTTCTTTTTCTGTTTGTTATTTTCTTCTTCCTCCCTCCCTTCCTTTCTTCCTTCCTTCCCTTCTTCCTTCTTCCTCCCTTCTGTCTCCTCCTCCTCCTCTTTCTCATTTCCTTCCTGTTTTTTCTTTCTTTCTTCCTTCCTACCTTCCTTCCTCCTATCTCCTTCTCCTCTCTTCCTTTCCCATTTCCTTCATTCTTCCTTTTTTCTTTCCTTTTACTTCTTACATCCTCCCTCCCTTCTTTCTCTTTCCTTCCTCTCTCCCTCCCTTCCTTTTTTTCTTTCTTCTTTCCTTCCTTCCTTCCTTTCCTTCCTTCTTTCTTTCCCTTCCTTCTTTCCTCCATTGTTTCCTCCCTCTATTTCTCTTCTACCTTCTCATTTCCTTCCTTCTCTTTTCTTCCTTCCTTCCTTCCATTCTTTCCTTTCTTCCTTTCTTCCTTCCTCTTCTTCCCTGTCTCCTTCTCCTCCTTTGTCAAATATTGAAATGGGCTTTAAGGACCTATCCAGCTCTATAGTCTATGAATCTGAATTGCCACTGAGCACAACAACTGTGAAGCTGGAATGACCTATCAGTCTACACATATTTCCCTGATAAATCCCGAGTTCTGGATTTCACGAGTCCACTCATCTTAATTCACATTAGTGGACTTGTCTTTCTGCTGATATTTCTGTTCCTCATGATGTTTTGTTTTTCTAATTGCCACTGTTTTCATTGGAGGGCATTAGAATATACAAATGATATTTGCTGAGATTAGTAAGACTGGAATTATGTTCATGTCTACACTTTGGTTCCCACAGATATGTTTTGATGTTCTAAGTTTTTCTAAAATACCCTTGTGATATACTAAAAACTCCTACTTACAGTTAAATAAGTTCCTAAAACTTAAGAGTTATCAATTTAATGGATTGCCAATGGATATTGATAGATTTTTTTGTGACACTGACCTAGATACATGAACCATCACATACAGCAAAATCTCTATTATAGTTTAGAAAATTTGTGAGTCTTAAAAACTGACTTTTTGATATTTGTTTTTATATGACCCAGTGTTTTCCCTGTTTTCACTCTCCCCTCCCAGAAAGCCATCTTTTATAATAAAAATCCCCTTTTTTAAAGAAAAGAAAAAAATGGGCAAAACCAATCCATAAATTAAAAAAAACATATTTCAAACTCATGGACCCTCCCTACCTCTGCAAAGGAGGAAGAGATAGTGTCTTCCTATTTTTTGGGGGGGAGCAACCCCATTCTTTGTAATTTTGCAACTTTTAAACTTATGGTCTTTCCATTTAAATTGTTGTAGCCATTGTGTATATTGTATATATTGTGTATATTTCCTTAACTGCCCTTACTTCATTTTGCATCTATTCATCTTTTATACACTTCAAAAAATCAGTTGTTTCTCACAGCATAGTAATAATCTGTTATGTTCATGTAGCACCATTTGTTTACGCTTTCTCTAGTCTCTGGATACTTGCATTGTTTCCATTTCTATGCTAACATGAAAATTTTCTATAAACATTTTGGCATATATGGGAACTTCTTTTTTATCAGTGACCTTTTTGAGGTATATGCTTAGCAGTGAAATCTCTGGGGAAAAAAGCAAACAGACCTTTAGCTCCTTTAGTTGCTTAGTTCTAATTGCTTTCCAAAATGGTTTTACTAATTCAGCACCAAGAATAACACATTCTTGTGCCTGTCTTTCCACAGCCTCACCAACCTTGACCATTCTCATCTTTTTTGACATCTTTGCTAATTTGGTGAGTATGAGGTGAAAACTTGGTTGTTTTACATTTCTCTTATTAGTAATTTGAAGCATTTATTTGGTTGATAATAGTTTGTAATTCTTTTTTTGAGGGGGAGAAGAAGGGGGAAACAATGTTGTTACTCACCCAGAAAGTAAGTGTTAAGTATCTGAGGCTGGATTAGAATAGTCGGGTCTTTTGACTTCAGGGCCAGAGCTCTATCTAGCTGCCCCAATACTTTGTAATTCTTTTTTTGAGAAATATTTTTTTATATCCTTTGATCCCTTGTATTAAGGATTTAATAGCTTATGTGCCTTTTTTCCCATTAAAGGAAACCCCCCAATTTTTTTGTTGCTGTCATTTTCAGTTATTTCTGCTCTTCATAATCCTATTTTGGGATTTTCTTAGCAGAGATACTTGAGTGATTTGACATTTTCTTCTTCAGCTCAGGATCACACAACTAGTAAGTGTCAGGGTTCCAATTTGAACACATTGGACTCGAGGCCCAGCACTCTATCCATTTTATCACCTAGCTGCCCTTAAGTCTTTTAGACTTCTCAGCTATTTGTTTCCCATCCCTATTTCCATAATTTTCCACCTCACATAGAAGCTGCATTTTCCTCCAATTCTCCCTCCCTCCCCATCCGTATTTCAATAATTAAAAAGCTACTCAAAATTTCACCTCTAAACTTAAAAACTGAAACTTTGGTTTCTAAGGTTCCTAATAGTTCAAGATGTGCTTGCTTTTTTTTCTTTCTCATCCCTTTTAATTTCTGTGCTCTATCAGGATCAAAAGCACATCAAGATCATTCTTATTATCTGTCCAACAAAAGACAGAAGAAAATGTTCTGAAAGTCTCTCGAAAAAGTTTCCCTAAGCCAATTTCATATAATTTCTGCACTTCTACTTGAGACCAAAAGGAACTCAGAAGACAATGGCTGGGCTCCATGGAGCTTGGGCCTCTACGCTTTGGAGGCCTACAGCCTCTTCTCTGTCCTGCCATCTGGGCTCCTGGGTGCTCCTAAGGAAGCTTTTGTTGAATCTTGTTTGATATCAGGTCACCGTGTCCATAACCCTCCTGTCTGGCTGCCATTTTCCTTTATGGGTTGCTCTATTAGAATGTGGCAGGACTTATTAAGCATTGGATGCTTTTTTGTTCATTCATTTTAGCTCTACCAAAATAATAGGCAAGAACTTCCTGCATTTCACATGTATTTGGCTACTGGTCTTCATTTCCTAATCCTTGAGGGGATTGAAGATTGGTTGGAACTAGTAAGGTTTTCCCCGATTGTATGAAAACAAATCTACAACTGAGATGGAAGAACAATTTTCAGAAGAATTAGGTTTTCTACATGCTCAGATCTCAAGTCCCCTTTGCATTCCCTGTGTCCTAATCTGAACTTTGGGAAGAGAAGGGTAGAACTGGGACACAGAAGAGGCAAAAAAAGAAAGGACCAGGCAGGAGAAGAGCTACTGCTACCCGTGCAGGAGTTGGGAATAGAATTAAGAATCTGGCAGAAGAGGGCCTTACTTTGTCATTCTGCTCTTCCATCTCAAGCTTAGAACACTTTGAAAATGACAAAATATCCTGGAAATCCTGAATTGGAGATCTCAGACTCTGGCTGTCCAGCAGCATGACTACAGGTACCATGTCACCACTCAGGCCAGGCAGGACAACTAGACAGATACAAGGAGTTAAAAGACTTTTATTGGAACTCGCCAGCCTGGCTCCAGGGAGGGAACATGGCATGAGGCAGAGCAGGCTCAACTTCAGAGTCAGGAGGGAAGCCTAACTCTGGATATGGGGATCTCCCCTGGGCTCTCTTGTCTCGCTGAACTCTCCCAGTGATTTACCTGAGGACTCCCAAATCTACACATCGAGCTCCTGTCCCCTCATTTTAGTTCTTAAAGACCTCCTTCCTAGTCTCTTTTTTGAATAGGAACCTTCCCTTCCCTTCCCTAGATGGTCTACACTGGTGTCACATAACCAGTATTCACTCTTTGGGATGCTGCCATAGTCCCTAATCAGTCACAGTTGGTGTGGGGAAAGAACATCAGTCTCACAACTTCCTCTAAACTACCAGGGAAACTATATTAGTCTTAAAAAATCTCAAACTCAGCTGATTTCTTGCCTAGCTCTGCCTAAGCTACATTTTCCCCATGGATACCTGTCTGAGTGACTAATGTCATTAATTTTTTGATTTTGAATTTGGCTGTGAAAATAGCATCCTCATCCTATCCCACACTTCCACACCCCTATTTCCAAACCCAAATATATTTTGGGAAGTCACTTTTATAAGACACCAAAATCCTTAAAAATGCTCTCAAGCTCCAAAGTTTCAAATAAAGTGCTATTACTTACATTATGGTCCTTGAAGAGCTCCAGGAGCAAATGTACAGTCATCGAATCTATCAACTGTGCTCAACAATGTGGTTTCAAATACCTCCACTTGTTTTACCTGCACCGAGATTTTTTTCTCTACTTTGGTGTCCAATTACGTTTTTATTGTTTCTGCTCTCAAAGTTTCCCTTAAACAATAAGTGCCTTTCTCCTCCTCTTAATAATCTTAGAATACTCAAACTCGGCTAGTTTTGCCCTCCAGATACTGCTAAGAAACCTGCCTGCTCAGCTTTCCTTGGAAACATTATTGACCGATTTGGGAGAAGGAGGGGGCAGCTAATAACGTGCTTCCCCCTCCCTGCTTTGGCGTGGTCTCCACCTGCTCAGAAGACCATCCATGTTGTATAATTTGTGTGTCTTCCTTCCCCAAATGCTCCAATCTGCTTGAAGTCCTTCTCTGGATCTCAATATTTTATGGAGACATCAGAATTAGTGTAGAGAGTATGTAATAAAGTCCACCTGTTGTCCGTCCCTCTTACTATGTGGCAAAGGGTGTCAGAGGCAGAGCCAGAACAACAGGTCTGAGAAAAGGGAACAGGTGATTGGAGCAAGGAAGCTGCTATTAATCAAACTTGACTCAGTTGAAAACTGAACTATCCCTAACAGCAGGCCAAGGGCCTCCGCCCACCCCCTTCTAGCCCACCCTTCCCATCGGGCTTAGCAACCTGCACCTTTGAGGGAGGCTTTAGAGTCGAGACCACCTGTCTTTAAATGCTGTCATTTCCCACTGTGTGACCCTAGGGATGCCATTTAATCTCTCTGGGTCTCCCATTTCCTATCTAGCGAATGCGTTGGCTCAGATCTCCTCTGGAGCCCCTTCCAGCTGCAGATTTATGACCTTCCCATTGCCAGTGTGGGACCGCTTCCTCTCCAATGCCCCCTCTTCTTTGACCTGTTGATTTGATCTGCCCTGTGATCATTGGCTACTCAAGATCAGAGGGAGGCCTTGAACCCAAGGGCTTCCTAACAATTCTAGCATTTCATCCACCATGCCCCACTGCTGCTCACACATACTTTGTAATATAGAAATGTATAAACATTTTTTCTTTTCCTAAAAAAAGGATTGTATGGAATATTGTTTGTGCGTGGGAATAAGCTAAATTTAATTTCCGTTTTCACATTTTGTTCTATGCTGGCATATTGTAAAACCAGAGCTGGGAAGCATTGGCTTAAAAGATAAAGGTGGGTAAGTAGCTCAGTGCATTTCATCAATTGGTTCAGTGCTTTCTCCTAAGTCACCTAGTTAAGTAGCATTCAGCATGGGAAGCTTAGACTCCTGACTCCAAATAGAACGCTCACATTTCTGCTGAAGATGGCCTGTGTTATAGTGGAAACCACCTGTTTTCCAGTCCTTCCCTTTCCAATCATCACCTGTGAGCCTCAGGTTAGGGCTGATATTTACTGCCTGCCCCACAGGATCTAGACTGAAGGGAATTATCTGTGATGCAATAGGCTTTCAGAGTGCCAAATGTCCTCCTGGCTATTGGACCGTCTCCCTGCTCGTACATACATACCTGTCAGGTCCGACCCACCTTAGCCGATTTTCCTATAGGTTCCGTCTCTTACTCATGGTACCTTCAAGACCCCACCTGGCAAAGTGGTAATTCTAAATCTAGTTCCTCTAACTAGTCTTATCCCACAGCTGTCTCTACACCAGATAATGCTCTTCCAGATTGCCTTTTCAGTTATAGGTGAAGAAATACAGGGATGTGTGCTGGATTTAGACTCCCAGACTCGGGTTCAAATCCCAGGCCTGGGATTGGAGAGCAGCATTCTGCCATAACCTTTTATAAATGTTATCTTCTCCTGCTAGAATATAAGATCCTGGAGGACAGGGGTCGGCTTCTTTTCTGTTTGCATTTCTTGTTTTTAGCACATAAACCCTATAAATAAATGCTCATTGATACTGCACCTCCTGCAGGCTTCTGTGACTTTCTCATCTGTCTTAAAGGGGATGGACTGGATGACCTTTAACATCCTCCTCAGCTCTATATTTATGATCTCTAATAGAAGCTGATTTGAATTCTCCTGCTCCTCCCTGGGATAAAAATTTCCATTTAAGAACTGGCTTCCTTTAACCACTTCCAAAGTAAATAGTGCCCCTCCTCCTCCCTCCGCACCCCTTTTCTATCCCAAGAGCTGGCCACAATCTCACCAGGCGCAGAGCACAGGCTGCATATGGAACTTCAATTAGCCTCGATGGGAGTGCCACCTGTGAAATGAGTGCCGAATACACAATGGGGATTGGTACAGCAGATAGGAAGAGCGGATCAAAGAGGGGACCAGAGTTTGTAAAGTCCTTTCATCCTCCGAGGATGAAAGGTGATACATGAAGGCAAAATTATCATGATTATTTCATTGGTTTACAATTGGAGATTGGGTCTGGTTCAGGCTGTTGACAATAGCAATGCATATAAAGGCTGGGAGCTGTACTCTGTCTGAAGATGCATGACCTCTGGGAATTAGTTCATTCCTAACATCACAAGAGGAGACGGTATTTTCCATGAAACTGAAGCTGTGCCCTAAAAGGGGAATGAATACAGACCTGAATTACATGGGTCCTAGTTAGCTTTGCACGTGTTGTGTGTATACCTATATGTATGTATGTATTGTGCATCTGTATATATGTGCAGACATGTGTTGAGAGAGAGAGGAAAGGAAAAGAGATGGAGAGAGGGAAAAGAGTAATGATAGGAGAAGAGGGAGGAAAGGAAAAGATGGAGAGAGAAAAAAAGAGTATTGATTAGGAGAGGGAGAGAGGAAAGGAAAAGAGATGGAGAGAGGAATAAGAGTAATAATAGGAGAGGGAGAGAGGGAAAAGAGATGGAAAAAGGAAAAAGTAGTGAAAGAGGGAGAGAAGGAAAAGAGATGGAGAGAGGAAAATAATGATAGAGGGAGAGAGGAAAGGAAAATAGATAGGAGAAAGGAAAAACAATGATGTGAAGAGAGGGAGAGAGGAAAGGAAAAGATGGGAGAAAGGAAAAAGAATGATAGGAAGAGAGGGAGAGAGGAAAAGAAAAGAAATGGAGAAAAAGGGTAATGATAGAGGGAGAGAGGAAAAGAAAGATGGAGAGAGAGAAAAAAGTAATGATAGAGGAAAGGAAAAGAGATGGAGAGAGAAAAAGGATAATGATAGGAGAGGGAGAGAGGAAAGGAAAAGAGAATGAGAAAGGAAAGAGAATAATGATAGGAGAGAGTGAGGGAGGAAAGGAAAAGAAATGGAGAAAAAAGGGTAATGATAGAGGGAGAGAGGAAAAAAGGAAAAGCGATAAGAGGAAAAGGTAATGAAAGGAGGAGAGGAAGAGAGGAAAGGAAAAGAGAATAGAGGGAAGGAGACAGAGGGGGGAAGAGAAAGATACATACAAACATCCACACACACCAAAGAACAAGAAGAGAAACAAGAGAAGGAAATGTGTCTGGAATGCTTGGTAAAGTAGGAAGGGAAAAGGAAGAAAACTCTAAGGACATTTGTATTTGTCATTGTCTCTGCAGACAGAGCCCTGAGGATATGACGTTCTCAGAATAAAGCTTTCATTTCACAGCGCATCAGTGGGAAAATTAACAAGCTCCCTTCTCCTGTTCCATAATTCATTCTCTTTGTTTTAGATATTGAGCTGAGTTGGTAACTTAAAACTGGGAGAAGCAGCTTTTAAACGTAGATCTGGGCCAGGCGGCTGGTCCTTGCCAGTGACCGGCTCCCAACTTGTGCTATCATTAAGGAGACAGACATCTTGTCACTTTGTCATTCAAATTCCTTTCCTGTTTCAGTCATCATCCTTCAGACGTGGCAGGCTGGCCCAGTGGAGGCTGTGATTTCCCAGGCTCCCCCCATCCTGGGAGCCCTGTGACAAATTCAGAGATCCCTAACTGGGGAGAGGGGCAGGGTAGTTCCATCCCCTTCTCTGGCTGGCCCCAGAGGCTCCTGGAGCTTCCTTGCTGAGAGCCAGGCTGCCATGTTTCCCGCTCTCTCCTGTCAGAGACAGACGGCATCCCTGGAGGGGTCCCCAACTGGCTAAGAGGCACAAGGTCGGAGCTCAATTCCCTTGAGCCCAACACTCACTTGGGCTGCCAATCCCATTGGCGTCTATCTGGGCTTTTTGAGCTCCGTGTCCAATTTGGGCACTGACATCCAGATGACAGTTATGGACTGAGTGGAGGACAGAGCTGTGGGGAGCACCAGCACATCCTGCTAACTCCAGGCCCTCAGGTGGGGGTCACTTGGCCAATCCTCCATCCCATCGCCCAGGCAGAGGCCATCGGAAAGTTGCCAGCTGGATTAAATGGGCAACACCTTTCTAAGAGGGGCAAGGGAATCAATGTTTTCCTACCCATTGGAAACTCTGCCCATCATTTTGGCATTCAAGTGTATGCTGGAAAAGTCCAACTTGTTTCCCAGGTTTTCTGGAGAAGATCCAAGAATTCTAGGACGTTCAAGGTCAGAGGGATTGTAAGAAACTATCTCACCAAGAACTTCACTGACCCACTGATGGATGCTAGAAAGATTTTATTTTCCATTATTGCAAGCAAAGGTGAGAGGCTTAGTAAATAAACACTTTTTTTTGAAACCTGAAAGGCAGTCTTTTTCTATTCTGAAGTGTCCCTCCTTCCTGATTCCCTATTAATTGAGTTCTTACTGAAGTTCCAGAGTGTGAAATCTCCACCCCTCATTACATCTCCCAAGTATCCCCTGTTCTAATTCTCCACCCCTGATATCAAGCCCATCCCTGCTCTCCAGGAGCTTACATTCTGTGGGAAGAAGCCAACACTTGGAAGGAATCAGGAAGGGGAAGGGGGCAAAATCCAGAGAATTCCTTTTCTAATCTAAAATCCCTACCCCTAATTTCATTACTTTGGTTTCCTTGTGGGTCCCAGCCTCCCATTTCTTAGGTTTCAATTTTCTAATTTAAGTTCCAATTACACCGATACAATTTTCATAATTCTGTAGAAACTAAATCACCATGCAGTTCTCACGGGGATGATCCCTCTCTCTTTTTAAAATGAAATAAGTCCAAATAGATTGAATGATTTTTCCCAAGAAAAAAGTTGTTTCATAGAAGAACTGGAGTCCGAACCCACATGTTCTCTCAAGTGCAAGCATCTTCTTCCACTACTCTGTTAGTGTTCCGATTCCAGCCCCAACCTATTTTCTTCAAAAGTTGGATGCCAGAATTCCCGATGGCTTGCTCTTTCTCCAAGAAAGAATTAGAGGAATTCCCCTGAACAAGAATTGTTTTGTCTGTCTGTTTAAGGAGGTAAAATGGAATGATTCAACAGCTTCATTTGATCCCTTATCCCAGCATGAAAGGCCTGGAGTCAGCCAATTTCCTTGGGCAGCCCCTCTCCCTCCTCCCCATCCCCATCCTGTCCTGGTACCTCTGCTTCCTGAGAAAGGACCACTAAACGGCCAACTTGAGGAACGCTTGTCTCCGGGAGACTTGATGTAAGCTCTCTGAGGATATTTTCCCCCTTTTATATCCCCAGCCTGGCACCTGATACAGATGCTTAATAAATGGCTTTGGGTGCTGCACTGAGTTTGATAGTCCACTTTCCCTTTGAGATAGATCTGCACTCCTAGGTTACCAGGCCATCATCAATGGGCCATTGTCAGAGGTCCAGGCCCAGATACTGAATTCACCAAGGGAAGAAAGAAGAGGTAGGGTTTTTTGTTTTGTTTTTGCTTTTTTTTTCTGAGGGAAAACCCACAATCACAATCACACAATCACACACATAATCACACACAATCTCACACACACACACCTCACACCTCCTTGGTCTCAGAGAAGAATGCTTTCTGTAATCTCCTTTTCTCAATCTTTTCTCCTATTGTGGAGACCTTCACTGGGGAAAAAAAGCCTAGTGCTCAAACTGAAAGGCAAAGTGACCTAGAAGCTAGAAGGCTGGCCTGGGCATCTGCAATCAATTAAGTATTTATTAAGTACCATGTATTAGGTAAGGCACACACTCTAGCTGTGTGACTCTGGCCAAGTCACTTAACCTTATTTGCCTGTTTCCTTATCTGTAAAATGAGTGGGAGAAGAAAATGGCCAAACGCTTCAGGATCTTTGCCAACTCTGAATGGATCACAGAAAGTCAGACATGACAAATGGCTTGATTTAACAAAAGTGCTAATGTCCTGGACTAAAAGTTGCTACTTTCCTCCATATTATGGATGTGAGCACATACACATGTATACACACACACACACACAATTTAAGATCAAATCTTATCTAGAGCTAGAAGGGATTTTAGAAGTCATCCAGACCTATTTCACCATATGGATGAAAAATCCTGAGGGTCCAGAGAATTGGGATCAAATGAGATCATTTATGTAAAGTTTTAGTGCAAACATAATATATATATGTATGTATATACACATATACATACATACATATATAAAATATCAGGCATTATTACCCAAATTTACATAGGTAGCAAATGATTAGAGAGGCGGGATTCAAAGCCAGCTCTTTTGACCTAAAAGCCAGGTTCTTTGCCCACTACTCTACCATGCTTTCTATTCCTGATGTAGTGGCGGACTCACTTGGACTTGGGGCTGGCAGAGCAGGATTTCAATCCTGTTTATTAATTAACTGTGTGACTTTGGGCAAGGATCCCTTCTCAATTTGAGCCCTTTCCTAACAGTTCTCCCAAGTCCCCAGTACCCTCTGGACAGTCTGCTTAAATTTATTTTTCATGAGCCCCCACCAATGTTTTTTAGTAAGTCAAACCCAATGACTGCAAATTCAAATAAAAGCATTTAATGAAACAGCCAACAGTATATATAATTTGTGAATTAAATTTTCTCCCTGGTACTAGTTATCAAATATCTTTCATACTCCCAAAGATGTCTTCTGAAGTGACAACAGATTTGCTCCCAAACCTCCCTAGCACCTCCCTAACACAGCAAGTGGGAAAATATGTCCATCACTCATGGCAAGTATAGTGGGATCTCTGCAAATCAATCTGTCCCTCCTGCTTGCTCACTTACTCTCCCCCCTGAACATCTAGACTCCCACTTTTGGCCATCTGGGTCACATCACTACTTTTCACCTGGGCCCCCAGATAGGGTGATTGCTCCATCCCTCTTAGCCCATTTTCTTGTGTAACCAACTACATTCTGGCTCCCTGTCTTAAGAGTCCTATCAGTTACATCTCTCCTACTCCTTCCAGAGTATCCCTCAGGGCTGAAGATTCTCTCTCCACTGCCATTAGCTCAGAACCCTCTGTTGCAGTGATCCCTTACTTTTAGAGGCCTGAGACTCATACCCCAGCTCCTTTTAATCACTTAGTATTCATTAGCTGTTTACAAAAGGTAACAACAAAAGTTACTTTCAAGCTATAGAAAGAACAAAAAAGAACAAATATTTTCCCCAGTACCTCAGGGGCATATTCTCTTTAAAACCACCTTGATCTCTGGGAGGAACAGATTCAGTCTAATTTGGCTCCTGAAGTGCATTGGTTCTACCAAATCCATATCCAAAGGTGGCATCTTGGACTGATCTGTTTGTCTCACCTACCAGTGATCTAGCATCCCAAAGGTCACACCTTGGTCTCTGGGAGGACTGGATCCAGTCTAATTTGGCTCCTGAACTGCACTAGTTCTTCGAAGTCCATATTCAAAGGTGACATCTTAGCTTGATCTGTTTGTCTCAACTACCACTGAACTGGTATCCCAAAGGTCAAATCTTGGTCTCTGGGAGGGACTACATTCAGTCTAATTTGGTTAATGAATTGCATTGGTTCTACCAAGTCCATATCCAAAGGTGACATCTTGGATTGATTTGTCTGTCTCAATTAACCACAAAAGACACACCTTGGTTTCTGGAAGGACTAGATCCAGTCTAATTTGGCTCCTGAACTGCATTGGTTCTGCAAAGTCCATTTCCAAAGGTGACATCTTGCCTTGAACTGTTTGTCTCAACTACCACTGAGCTGGTATCCCAAAGGTTACATTTTGGTCTCTGGGAGGGACCATATTCCGCCTAATTTGGTTAATGAATTGCATTGGTTCTACCAAGTCCATAGCCAAAGGTGACATCTTGGTCTCTGGGAGGACTCGATTCAGTCTAATTTGGTTCCTGAAATGCATTGGTTCTACCAAATCCATAGTCAAAGGTGACATTTTGGACTGATCTGTTTGTCTCAACTATCAGTGATCTAGCATCCCAAAAGTCACATCTTGGTCTCTGGGAGGACTGGATCCAGTCTAATTTGGCTCCAGAACTGCACCGGTTCTGCAAAGTCCATATCCGAAGGTGACATCTTGGAGTGATTTGTTTGTCTCAGCTGCCACTGAGCTGGCAGCCCAAAGGTCCCAAAGGTTCTGGGGCATTGATGCTGTCCTGGCTCTCCAGATTCTGGAATTCTGGGACACCAGAGTGTCCGACTGATCTTTTAAACTCATGTTGGAAGCTCCAAACTCCTTCACCTAAAAGGAAAAAGAACAAATGCAGAGGCCAGTGACCAAGGCCCATTTGGGAGAGCCAAGTTTCAGGAGGGGAGAAAAACCCTAAGACCTCTCCCATGACAGCATGTCCTTTCACCAGAAAAGTGTGGATGAAAAAAGTCCAACAATCCATAAGAAAGAACTGAAAGGACTCAGGCAAGAGAGACGGAATATGAGGGATAAAACGGAAGCCCACCTGGGCCTTCTCAGTGTCCCTGTAGCCAAGCAAAGAATCATCCCTCAGGAAAGGAATGTGGTGTAATGGATAGAGTATTGGACTTGTAGTGAGGAAGACCTTTGCCCCTTCCGCAGATAATCAGTAACATCTGTGTGACCTTAAGCAAGTCACTCTATCCCTCCTGACAGCTTCCAGACCCCCTATCTCAGGTACCCTTCAAATAATATACCAGGCCCCCATTACTTTGGTTTCCCTCCCAAAAAGACTTCTCGTTATCTTTTTAAGTCGATGCAATAAAGGTCATTTGGGGGAAATATAATTCCTTCCCCCTTCATCCCTCTTTTCTTCTCCCAGGCAAAACAACAAAACTAATGCTATATATCCTGGGCCCATTCCCTTAGGCACAAAAGAACTAGAGAATAATTCCAAAGTAAGAAATAAGCAAGAGTTTACATCCATCTATAGAGTCATCAGGGGATGACGTCCCATGGGTGCCTTATCCCTTTCTCTGACCATCCCAACAAAGGCAGTTTGTATAATTTTTCAGATGAGGAAAACTGAAGCTCCCAAAAGTGATGGGCCTTGCTCTGAATGAACCAATGACGACTTAAAAAGTGTCTTTTTTTTTCTAAGCCCTCATCAACCATCTGTTTAATAAACTAACTGCTTCAGAATTTTGTCAGGAGTCAAAGTCAAGTTCACCAGCATATAGTTTGTGGAAACAAAGGGATCTTTTCTCTTGAAAATTAGAATGCTATTCTTTTCTCCAGTCCAATCCAGCACCTTCTCTTTTTTAATTCTTTGAAGCTTGCCCTTATGTCAGGAAGAGGGTCCCAAGGCTGGAAGCCTCCTTAACTTTGACATTTATTGGTAATAACACAATGGAAAAGTCACTTTACCTTCATTTTACAAATGGGGAAACTTATGCCCCGAGAAGGCGCGACTTCCCTCAAGTCTATGTACATCATATATACAATTTTATATTTGCTTAGAACTTTTTGATTTTCAAAGTTCTTTTTTTAATCTGTTGACGTCTTTGCTTTTATATCACAAATTATTTCTGGACATACCCCTATTATCATCACATCGTCTCTAATGCTTCCCTTTCCAGATCAAGATGGGAATTTCCTTCCTAACAAAGAAAAACAGCTAAAGAGACTAATAGTATACACAGCATGCTGCCCTGGGAGTCAGCTCCCTTTCTGCTGAAGAGGAAGCCATGCTTTATTATCCATTTTCTAAGACAAATATTGACTTTTTTCCCCACTTAAGTTTTTCATCTTTTCATTTGCACTGTTCAAGTATCTGATTCTTCTGGTTCCACACATTTCACTCTGCATCAGTTCATATGAATCTCCCCTTTCTCCAAATTCCTTCTCTTGATTCCTAGATTACATCCACAGACCACAGTTTATTGAGCCATGCCCTGGAGGACAGACCCACTCTTAGGTTTTTCAGTTTTTTGCTCTTGGAAAGAATAAGTGCTTAATTTGAGTCTTTTGGAAGGTCGTGGAACTCTCTGTCTCTGAGGTCTTGAAGTCCTTATTCCCAGGAGGTTCCCTGGGTCAGAGGGCAGGAACCCAGGGAGTGACTTTTCTTCTCCCATTCCACATTGTTACCCACAATTGCCGAGCCAACCCATAGCTTACCAGCATCCCATCAACAGGCTTCTCTGCCACTGAGCACTCCTCCTCCTGGAGGGCCACCTCTTGCCCATTTTTGTCCTCTGCATCCCCAGCACCCAGTGCAATGCCTGGCCTATAGCAGGTACTTAACAAATGCTTGTTGATTTATTTTCTTCTCAACCTCTCAGCTAATGATGCTCCCATTACCTGCCCCACAGACTTGGGAGCAAGCCATTTTGCAAACTTGAAAGCTTTCAAGAATTAAATTTGTCTCTTGGTCGCCTTTAGCATAATTCATCCTGACTAAGCACCCTGAACTCATGGAGGGGATGGACATTCTCTCTCACTCCAATTCTACCCCTCTGAGGTTTCATTCCCGCTTTTGGATCGGATCCTCGTCAATTAAGGCGGCTTCTCCGCAAGGGAGAGAACAGAAAGATGGCGGCAGCTCACTGACCAACTCCACCTGCTCCCCCGTTGTCCGATTTCATCATCCATCATGAGAGGAATGTGGTATAGCGGATAGTGTCAGAAGCCCACTCGGGCCTTCTGAGTGCTTCCGCAGCCAATCAAAGAGCCTCCCGGTCACTATGGAGTCAGCAGACCTCGGCAGAGGGATATCCTTCATCCAAAGAGCAAAGTGGTGAGAACCAGTCCCCGCCCCATCTTCTCTCAGGGTCTCACGTGGCCCTGTCTGTGAAGTGATGGGTTTGAACTAACTGGCTGCCTCTCAAAACCTCGGATCAACCATCCTACCCTACCCCGCTCCACGTGGAATGAGAAATTATGTTCCTGCTGTTTCCTCCTTTTTTGGCCAGTATTCACTCTACTTGACTCCTACTTCTTAGGGAACTTCTCTGGGGAGTATTACGAGCAAGTTCACCCTTTTCTCTTGGACTCCGCTCTCTGTGAAGTCCCATTTTAACAGTTACATCATCTGCAGATGTGTGTTTATGTACTAGGAGCCTCTGAAATCCTCTCAAGAGGAGCTCGAAATGGAGACCACCCACCCGGCAGAACTGCGGCACTATCATGTTCCTGGGCATGGGCCCAGACAGATGGGCAACAAGAGGGGGTATTCTTTAACTCCTCAGAGACTTAGGGGAAAGCTGGGCCCCCAACTTCCTCACTTGGATCAGACTTCTCAAAAGATACTTTTTATCCCCAGGGTAAGGTGAGGGCTTCAAGGCAAGGATTGTATCATCTTTGTCTTTGTACTCCTGGTGCCTTCCTAAATGCCTTGCACATAGTAGGTACTTAAAAATACTTGCTCTGTTTCACTGAATAGGGAAGAAGGGTCCGCACTGCCAGTGTGTGACCTTGATCTTAGATCGAAAGCTCTCAGAGCCTCAGATTTGCTTATCTGTAAAATGAGTTCATCGTCACCCAACCAGTGTGGGTAGTACAGCCCAGTGGAAAGATCACTGACTGGAGAGGGAGGACCTGGCTTCAAAATGGGCCTCGAACCTTTATTACTTGTGACTTTTTTTTAAGCAAGACACCATCAACAAAGCTCTCTCCGATTTAATTTCATTGTTTGTCAAAGAGGGGGCTGGGCTGGAGTTGAAGGAGCAGTAAATGACCTTTGAAGAGTCCCTTGGGGCTCTGAAACCCATGTTCCTCTGGGTGAACATTTCACTCAGTGGAGCAAAGCTGGGTCAGAGGGGCAAGAATCTGTCAACATGGCCATACAAGGACAGACCACCCTATGGATAGAGGGAGTAAGAAGATGCCTACTTGGCAATCACAACAGTTATCCATCAGCAAAGCCAGATGGGAGGAAAGCCTCATCAATGATTTTTGTGGAAGAAGTTTCCCTCTGTGCTCAACCTTCACAGACATCAGAGTCCACACAAAGGAGAAAGCCTATAAATGTGATGAATATGGTAAGGGCTTTATCCCAAGACAGTTGGGAGAGTAAGAACCGGGAAGAGCTGGCCCATTTACAAATTCATCCCGGGCAGCAACCCTTCATCTCCTGTTTTACGTATGTCTTTCTCTCCCATTGGCTCAAACCCTGTCAGCAGGCGACTTGATTCTGAGCCACTGTTTCCAATCTCAGACTCCTGTTCCACTTTATGGGTCATCTAAGGATCCTCCCACTACCTTGCTGAAATCTGGATGAACTGACTTAAAAAGCATTTATTAATCGCTTACTGTGTGCAAAGCACTGGAATAAGAACTAGGGATATACATAGAAAGAGCAAGACAGTCCTTGCTCCCAAGGAATTCACATTCTAATGGGGGAGACAATCTAGAGAGAGATTTAAAATTCAAGTTAGAAGGAAAGGGCCCCTCTCTCATCTGGAGGGTACAGTGACAAAGCAGAGAGAAAGGAACCTTTTTAAGGCCCATTTTCCATTGGGAAAGGCCTCCCCCTGTTTCTGACTTGAAGCCACTTGACAGCGCCAAGAATTTGAATGGTGAGAACTTTCCATTCTGGCTCTTCAGGAACTGTGTGGCATCTGCCGGGTCCCAGCTCCACAAGGATCCCTGGGACGTGCCGAGAGCTGGCTCTCCATTTAACCTCCATTTTTCTTCCTTTCCTGTTCCTTCCTTCTAACCTCAGAGGAAGAGGGAAAGATGCTGCTTCTGTCCACAGTTAGCCCTTCCTCTTATGTACTCCATCCTTCTCATCACCCTCTGACCTGTCTCTTGTGATTTACTACTTATGTGACCTTGGGCAGGTCACTTTCTCCCCGGACTTCTTATCTGTAAAATGAAATAGGGCTTCCTGGCCTCTCAGGTTGTAATCCTGAGGCACCCTGAGCCCATTGTCCATTCTGTTAGCTCCAGTCTTTTACCTCTAAATGAGCGTCCAGCTTGCCAATGATCTTCAAGTTTTTCAAAGCACAACCTCAAAACTTGTGCTGTCCCTTTGACCAATTCATTTACTGACTTATTCACTAAAACTTTTAAAATCATAATTTATACCTAGAGTGCACTTCCTCACCACCCATTTTCCCTTCTTTGTGACTTTGCCTCTGCCCCGACTAATTTACTCATGCTCCATTCTCAAAGTTTACTCACAACCAGCCCAACAAACTCCAGGTCTGTGCAAAAGACTTTCATTAATTCTCAATATTAAGCAGCAGTGACATTACTGACTACTCCTCTCCCTGAAACCTTCCCCTACTTGGTTTATATGACCACGCTATTTCACAGCCTTCTTTTTGCTTTCTGGCTCCCTCCCCTAAACTTTCTCTCTCTTCTCTTTCTCTCTCTTTCTCTTTCTCTCTCTCTCATCTGGATCCTCTGCTCATTTAACAATATCGCTTTGTTCTTTCCATATTCAGAATTTCTCCTCCCCATGTGGTTTTAAGCATCACCCCCTATCCCTAATGACTATTCCCAACTTTCTCTCTCTCTCTCTCCTCTCTCTCTCTCTCTCTCTCTCTCTCTCTCTCTCTCTCTCTCTCTCTCTCTCTCTCTCTCTCTCTCTCTCTCTTTGCAATCTTTTACCTTTTACCCAAGCTCTGGATCCAGTCCAACTGCTTAAAAGCACTCCTTCTTGAACATAACATTGCCAACTCAACATGTCCTAAACTAAACTCTTGATCTACTCACTGAAGCTGATTTTCTTCTCAACTTCACCATTTTTCTTGATGAAATCACTATTCTGCCGGTATATTGTAGACTTAAGCCTCAAGATCATCTCTGGATACCTCCCTCCCATTACAGTTGGCCTGTTAAGTCTTACAGATTCTTTCCTTCTTGAAACCTTGTAGAGTTAGCCCTGTGCTTTTTTCTTTTTATTGCTTCTCTACCCTACCTAGTTCTGATCTTTCCATCCAATCATCCATGCATTCATTCTCTCTACCAGCCATCTTCCCTAACCCTGACACCTTCCATTGCAACAGAAACCCAGAGGGAAGCTCAGCTGTGGCCATGGGTCAGATAATATGCTATTGATAGAATCTGATTATGTAGTTTTTATCCTTGTTTATTCTGCACTGACATATAAAGTGTTGGGGAGGGGGATTTTATGGAGGAGAGGCAAAGAGAGGGGAAGGAGGTACTACTAGGTACTGGTTCCAAGCTGTACCCTGGGTTTACAGTCTTCATTCTTTAGGATACCAGAGATTACCACAGGCAATCCTAGTGATACTTAAGAACTTCAAGTCAGTCATGTAAGTTCCTGACACACGAGTAGACTCCTTGATCACTGAATTTTCCTCCTCAGTGGCCCTTCTATCTTGGCTCTGACTGAAATCCAGCTAAACTAATTTTTTTTTACAGAACTTGTCGGAGGCTGCATAGGGCAGAAGAACGAACATGGGTTTTGGCGTCAAGAGAGCTAGTCTTGGTTCTATTCCCAGCCCTGTCACTGGTTATTTTTGTGACTTTGGGCAAATTTCTTAACTTTACAGCCTCCATTTTCTCATTTGTAAAATGAAAGGGTTGACAAGATGACCTCTAAGGTCCTTTCCATTGCCCATGACCCTATGAATCCAATAATATTATGGCCTAGTGGGTGCTAAATGAACAAAAAACATTTATTAACAAATATTTACTCTATAGAAAGCACAGTGCCAAAACATTAAGATCCAAAAGGAAAATAAAGATCTTTAGTGTAATTTCCATTGACAAAACCAGTATCTGACTTTGAGCTACTCATGAGAACTTTCTTTTCTGAATCTTCAGTAGCTGTGGCTGCTGGGATTGAGGTGAGGGATTCGAAGAAGAAGCAGTTGCTAGGTTGTACCCCCACAAGGGTTGCTCCCCTAGACAACAGAATGTTTGTTGAATTGTATTTGTGAGTGTCATTTTTTTGTATGTGAGCCAACGAGTTATTGTGATTTCCTACTGTCCTCTCCATAGGATGAGCCAAATTATTCTGTCTAGCATTTGAGACCCTCTAGAATCTTGCTCCATCCAAACAACTGACATCTATGCCTTAATTTTAAACAGGTGGATCACTTCAGTGTCTTCTCATGTCCCCAAACACTAATCTTGCTTTTGCCCATTTTTTTTATAAATTGGATTCAATCATCCTTCCGTGTCCATCTCAAGTCTGACCTCTCCACAATGCATATCTGGACAACCCGAATCCAGCCAACAGCCTCTCTCCCTCTCTCCTCTCTCTTTCTTTCTCTTCCTCCTTCTCTTCTTTCTCTTCTTCCTCCTCTTCCTCCCCTTTCCTTCCTCCCTCCCTTACATAATGTTTGTGCCATAAAACCAGCATGTTGGCTATAAAGTAATATCCAAGAAACTTATTTCACCACTTTCCAAACTTTTGATTTCTAGAATTGAAACAGAAAGAATCCTCCCAGCATAGGAAAGCCCCAGAAAGAAAGCCTCTTTTTTGTTCCCCAAATTGCAGGCTGTGCTCATACTTCCCTAACAAATAGCCATTTTCTCTGAATGAGTTCTCTCCCAGACGCAGAGTTGGGGATCAGGGAGAAGGAACTCATGTGGTTCGTTAATAGAATTCTAATTCAGGAAAGTAGAAGGAAAAAGCTTACCATCCGATACTCCAGAACTTTGCTACAGCGCACAGATATATATATATATACACAACCATACCTCTTTCCCTTCTCCATCCCTTCTGCTCTCCCCTCCCCAAGCCTGATTGCCTATTTATCTTTACAGAAAATACAAGGAGCTTAGAAACTTTCCATTCAGATATAACACAGAATCTGACTAGTTTTTTTCATCACAACTCCCCCCATCCCAA
Source organism: Myrmecobius fasciatus (assembly GCA_023553655.1). Taxonomy (NCBI): domain Eukaryota; kingdom Metazoa; phylum Chordata; class Mammalia; order Dasyuromorphia; family Myrmecobiidae; genus Myrmecobius; species Myrmecobius fasciatus. Next base: position 44,272 of record JAJPUD010006417.1, read on the forward strand.
TGTTGACTGTTTAACTCCATTTTATCCTCACGGTGTTTTGGGGTCTTTAAGTATTCTCTGGATCTTCCATATCACTGTCATTTACATTTAGGGCCTTTATGTCCCAGAGTGTTATAAATATGGTATCCAGAGTTCCCAATTTAATAAGACTCTCCAGAATGTCACTCCCACTAAAATACTGTCCCAAATGACTACATAACATAATGTGGCACTTTACGTCAACATATGCTGCTAATGGAAACAGGTACATCTCTATATAAATACATGTAATAGCACCGATTTCACTGATGATTTCATGTCTTGTCCCCCACCAATGGACTTCTCATTGTAGGGTAGCGTGGAGTTGACCCTGGGTTCTCAAAGGCTATGCTAGGGGAATGCAACTCCCAGCAGGTCCTACCAAGCTGGAAAGGCTTCGAGAATAGGCCCAATGGTAGAACTGTGGTGTCTATTGTCCAGGGACCAGCCTAGCTAAGTTTGGAAAGATTCATCACCCACCAGGTTTTGTGGGGGATGTTTAGGTGTATGTGATCATTTTGGGCCGGGGGCAAAGGGGTGAGTAGGGAGGTAGCTCAGCATTCCAGCTCTGGAATACTACCCTATTTTTATCATCTCTATCAGCAAAGAGAGTACCCATAACAGCAAAGTTAGAGATCCTTAAAATATTTTTATACCTCTAATTATACTGTATGGTTTGAACAAAAAGGCACCATATCTCATATTTCTGAACCTCTCAAGGTACCTAGTATAGCTCTCAACACATCCCATGTATTCAATTAATCCTTATTTATGGGGATAAACCAGTTTATCAGATATTTTCATTGTAATATCTAGGTGGAAGGAGACTTTGGTAAGGGCAGAGGGGAAACAAAACAAAACAAAACAAAACATGTTGATGGGTTGGGGAACTTCACTTGGGACAGGGAAAATCAAAAGTAATCAGGGGGAAAAAATCATGCCCTCAAGTCTCATAACCTCCATAGTGCAAAACAAAGTCTGCCTTGCTTCAAAAGCAACAAAGTAAAATCAGTAAAAAAAAAAACAAAAAAAAAATGTGACACCCATATTCAAGATCTCCAGAGCATTCTGATGTAAGAGAGACAAGAACTACACTGTAAGGAAGAACCTTCCAAGGTGGCAATGGTAGCAGCCTCCACTCTCTGAAAACAGAAGCACAGATCTGCCTTCTACTTGGCAATAGCTCAAAGAATCAATGAAGTGAATCTTGGCGTTTTACAATAACATCACAGTGGGTATCTAGGGGTTTGGCCCTGGATTTTACCCTTATTTGCTTCTAGGTAACAAAAAGGGAGGTCTGTGGTTAGTCCATTCCCTTGTTCCTCCTATCCCAAACAGTTTTCCATTTCTTGTCCTTATTTTTCTCTCCTAGTTATATAGAAGGGCTCTCAGAGTCTCTCATTGCCTCCCCTTGTACCCCCATCCCCTGGAGAACACACATCAGCTATTCCACTTCCTGATCTTTGTTTCTCCCCACCCCCCGCTTTTTTATATAGCTGGGGTAGGTATGCTTGAAGATATATTTATGAAAGAAGATACATCACAAGGAATGGGGCTAATTAGAGTGCCCGAGGGTCCACTCTGCTTGTTCTAGAGTTCCCTCCCTTTCCTTCTCACAGACTGGGTCTGTCTCTGTCTCCTCTCGCTCCTCCATATTATCTTTGCTACTTCTTTTCCTTTACTTCGCCTCTCCCACGTGTGATTTCTCTCTCCCATTTCCTGCCCTTTGTCCTTGTCATTTTTGGTCTATCTTTTTTCCATTGATCCCTTCCTTTGTTATTCTGTCCCTCTCAATTTCTCTCCCATTTAGGTTTTCCTCCCATCTGGCCTCCATTTGTTTTTATTCAATGAAAAGGATCAGAAGTTAGGATGGCTATGGTGGACAAAGCAATGGGAAAGAGCATCCCTGGCTGCCAAATCCAATCCACCCCAAAGGAGCTGATAAAACAGAGTCTGGGATGGGGAAGAGAGAAAGGGGTAGATAAAAGGGGGAATTCAGTGGTTAGAGATGATAGGAAGCACTTGTATGTGTTTATTCCTATACATGCCTTCTAAACCCTTGCTCTTCATGGGTTCATGGTCAAAAAACCCATGTGCTGCTCCATCAAATCTACTTGTTACTCCACAAAATCCAGGCGATATTCTATATCACCAACCTTCATCCAAGCAACCAAAGGGGTTTTCTATTTACCATCTACTTAAAAAAACCATCTTGAGAGGGCTTGACCTATAGGAAAATGAGCCCGATTGATGCTCTAGCAATGTGAGCCTTTGGGGGACTCTCTACACCCACTCTAGATTAAAATTAAGGATACTTATTTACCCACCTTACTCTCAAGGGCCTGTCCCCCCCCAAAGCCAAGTTGTTGGCTTTTAAATTAATTCAATATCAAGATCTGGGCATCTTCCTGCCCTAAAAACTTGAAAGAGTAATCTAAGGAGATGACTAAAAGGTACCTTACACCTTCCAAGCACCACAGGGCAACTGTCACCCTCTCCCTTCCCTTATTGGAATAATTAGCACAAAGTCATATTAAGAATGCTTGGGTTTCTCATTTACATGATGCTCTAGATGGAATCAAGAACAGTTTGGGATCCAGAGTCTCCCAGAAAAGGAGGGCGGGGGGCACTGCAGTCACAAGCACATGGAGATGTGATTGCACTGGGCCTAAGGGTAGGACAGTTCAGAGATAGGACTCTCTAAACCTAATGGCCTTGTGCTATAGTACAGAATTCATGGCAGGAGTCAAACCATTGAATATGACAGGTTATACTCAGGAAAAATTCACCGACATCATTCTCTATTCCCTTCCTAAGTATGTAAAGAGAAATAAAGAGTATGTTGGGAAAGGGCACACTGTTCAATGATACCAGCCCCATACCTTATTGCCTCAAGAACAAGTGATGTGGAAGGATGGGAAATCTAAGAATGAGGTGAACATGGTGGCCACTATTGTATATATATCAGGCTGTGGGAAAACCTCTTAAGAGTCATCCCCACAGGGCTTGGTATTATTGACCCCTTCACCAAAAATAATTTAAAAAACAGATCACATTGGTTTTCAGTTTCAACTGACAAGTCCCAGAGAAGGTTGGCTTGTGACAACTGCAGGGTAGTTGAGTGACCCAGCCCTGGGGCAGCCCACCACTGAAGACAGAGGCTTCACTTCTTAGTGCTGATGGATCATACTCTGACATCCTCATCCATTTGTATTTGTGGGACTCCCAACTTCCCACACCAAACTTTGGTGCTGCTGGATGCGGAAATGTACAGGATTGTGGCCAAGCAACATATTCCATCAAGGTGGGGGAGGATGGTGCAAGGAGGGAAGCCAAGATCCAGGCTTTTCCCTTCCTTGGGTCTCAGTTTCCTCATCTGTAAAATGAGGGGATTAGGCTGGATGAGTTCAAAGGGCTCCGCCTGCTCCGAAACGGCCAGTATCGCTAGAGTGCTTTAGCGATTACAAAACACTTTGCACCAATTCCAGTGTGAGCCCCACAAAAACTCCTGGGAGGCAGGCAAAGACAAATTATTAACCCCATTTCACAGATGAAGAAGCAGGAAAGCTCAAAGGGGATAAGTGATTTGCCCATGGTTACATAGCTAGTAAGTGGCTAAAGCGAGATTTGAACTGTGGTGTTTCCAATTGCAAATCCAGCGCTCTTGTCCATTGTGGCCACAGTGTTAGTCGCCGCTCTACAAAACCAAATACAAATTATACCTAACCTCCATCAAGCCGGGCAGATCATAGACTATTCAGGCCCAGAGTGTCCCTCCTGCTCTTTCTTGCCTGCTTCCCAGATGGGTTGATGGCCATTATGCTGTGGATAATGTTCTAGTTCTAAGGTGTTTTTCTGCCATTCATACAAACTTGGCGCTCTACAAGAGGCAGGAAGGGTTCAGGGCTCAGCAGTTATTTTCCCCACATGCCTGGTGTTTTCTGATGCTTTCCAGGAGCGCCCAGGGGTGTAGTGAGCATCAGCCAACCAACTCTCTAGCAGTTCCCTATTAGTTTGGAAGCTTTCACTTTGTAGGCCAAGCTGTATCTCTCCTCAAGCCCCACCCAGACACCTTGCTGTGATGTGGAGGTGATGGGCCAGGAGTTTCTCCAAAGGTTATGGCAGGGGAGGGCAAATTCTAGCGGGTCCATCTTGCTGAAAAGGCTTAAATATAGACGTGGGGCTGGCCTCTGTCCTGGACAGATAAGAGAGTTCAAAGCTAGCTAAACTTGGAGAAACTGATCACTGTGCATTGAGATTACAAAAACACTTGCTGGCCATCTGTTAAACTGATGAGAAGTTGATGGATGTTTCCTTAGGATACACACATGCACACCCCAACAAATGATTCCTCTAAATACGGAACCGTTTCCCCAACGTGTTGCACCCTCCTCAATGTCTTCCCCGTCAGCATAACAACACTCTTCCACCTTATTCATTTGCATTGGTAGACAGGCTCAGGATGACTTCCGGCCTATGATGTCCCCCAACTACCACCGGTCTGGCCCCCTCATGTAGGCCTGCATGCAACCTCAGATCAGGCAATGCTGATTCCAGAGGTTGGCTACTTAAAAATCCCAGTAAAGAGCACTTAACAGCTCAACAAGGGCAGGTTGTGTTTTCCTAGGGTCTGAAACAGCACTTTGTGGTCATCTTCTCCAACCCTCTCATTTTACAGATGAGTAAACTGGGGCTCAGAAAGATGTGGTGATATGTTCACAGGTCACAGTACCAATTTCAAATGCACATCTATTTGTTGATTCCTGCATCCAATTTTATTTCTACTAATCACACTGGAAAAAACCATGGGGAGATCGATCTCTTTGTACTTGGCTAGACTAGTGGTCAGGAGCGGCTAAAATCCAGATTTCACAGCTAATGAAAAAGAGAAAGTCCCATTCCCTTCCTATTCTGAGACCTTTAACCCCTCCCCCTCTTCTCTTGAAGGAGACCCTCTCAGTGATGGTGCGTTTGTGGCCACCCTTCTGAATACCCATCGGTACCACAAGTCTTTTCCTTCTCTTCTCCACACCATCTCACTCAGTGGGAGATAATACCTTACAATATTGGTTTATTAAGACAAAAGGTCCTGTTCTGAAAGGACTCTAATTAAATGTTACACACCCAACATCAAACAAGCATTCTGAGACACAAACCCTTAAATCCAAATGACTACTTCTGACAATGGAAATTTCAGAGGAGATAGTTCTGGAATAGACATGTTTGGTTGCCATCAGATTTTGGATGGAAGCAAATGCTGTTGGTGGGGGCTTTGAGGATCAGTAAAGTCCCTTTAAGTGGATCAGAGAACTAAGGGGTGACCAACTCTGTGTTTCCACACTTGCAAATCTAATTACAAAGAGTTTAAGAGCAACACCTACCATTAAGGTAAATATGAATTAGAGCAACAATATGCCTTTAGGTCTACCTTCCAGTGATATTTAGATAGATTGAGTACATTATGGGGTAGATAGTAGGAATCTTTTTCTCTTTCTCTCTGTGTATATATATAAAATTATTATATATAATATATGCATACATACACAGATATACACAGAGAACATATGTATATATAATCATTTAATCTGCAAAGCAACATCACCAAGATAATATAGTTTGTGCTTAATGTGTCTAAAAGAAAATTCTTCCAACCCAGATTTCATGCTTAGAGAATGAGCCAGCAGAAACTCTTAGAACTTGTGTACATTGATGTTTTGTCTCTAGAAGGAGATAATAATAATAAGACCACGTTACTGAGTTACCCAACAGCAAACCAGAGCCCACTACCATTTGAAGGTGTTAAGGGGAAGTGGTTCTTAATATAGGATTCCTCACAGAATTCACTCTGATCAGGGCAGAGACTTTGAAAGCAAATTCTTCAAGAGTTGTTGACATTGGCAGAAATGTAGAAGTCTAAAACTATACCTTAACCCTCTGGCCCCATCCAACTTTTCACTCTGTCCTAGGAAAACACGCAATGCGCTTCAACTGGCCTCTGATCAATATGCTACAACTATTAAGATCTGAGCAAAATCTCAATGATGTCATTCATGGGTTTTACCCCATCCCTTTTTTCTCTTAATTTGTTCTTAGTAGTTGAAGAAAATGGAGAAGGTGGAGGGACTCATAACCAATTTAGATCTTGGTTAACAGGTAGGTTGAAAGAAGTTTATAGACTCCTCATAGGCTCAGCTTAGCAAAGCTATGATAGAAAAGTCAACTGTATAGTGCCCAATATCTTAATACGTCACAGAATTCTGGTAAGAAATCTTGGAACACACAAGATAAACTGATGAAAGTTATAGTTTACCATATTGGGAACTGGGCAACTTGCAAAAATAAATAATCCAAAATCAAATGCATCAGAACTACATTACCTAATATTTATTAAAGAGTTAAACTTCTTTAGGAGACATTGGGCAACTAATAATGGCCAGCAAAAGAGATTTGGAAAAAAGATCCCACTTGGCTGACAGATCAGTAATAATTCAGAAAATTAAAATTCTAATGAAGGAATTAGTATTGGTACTCCTCAGGAAGGGTATTCAATCAAATAAATCTCACCTATAAGGGTCTCGAGTTCAAATGATGACAAAATCCCTAAGGCAGCCCCTTTTTACCCTAGTACACTAGCTGTAGAAATTCCCAGGAATCAGAGGGCACTCATATGATACAGTGGTAGCCAGCATGAGCCATCTACAAATCCAGAATTGTAACAAAAATATCCAGAGTCTTAGGAAATTATGATGCCAGGACCTTTAGGGCTGTGATTAGACCCTAATCATGAAAGTCCAGCCAAAAAAACCCAAGAGATATGGTGCATATAGTGAAACAGTTCATTGATAGCACCTAGACAATGCGCCTTTTGTACATCACTACCTATGTTTTGCTAAATTGCCATACATAAACACAATGTTATGTATGTTTGCTGTAAATATGATAATGTGTATGTTACATATGATAAAACTATAAAAACTTTCATTTGTTTAAATGCAGATTGCAATTTTCCTTTATTTGGGTCCCAAACCATCACAAAATATTTTAACCACTGCAAAGAGAATAAGTGGATTGCTTTAAGTTACAATATTTGTTATATATTGCTAATGCGTGTTTCTGGGCTATATTCATACACAAATCATATAGTTGATGTAACTTTGTTATGTGAATATATTGAATGTCAAATATTATCACTTGTACTGAATCGGTTTTTAACATGCTAGTGCTGTAAAATACATGAAATTTTAATGACAATATGTGGTACTGGTGAACCTGTGGATGTCCTGGCTGCTCTTTATTTGCAGGGAAGAATTGGGAAAAGAGATGCCCGCCATTGGGGGATGGCTGCCTAAGTTGTGGTATAGAAGGTAATGGACTGCTATTATTGTGCTGTAAAAAATGATGTACAAGCTGGCTTTACAAAGACACCTGGAAGACTGGCGCCATCTGATGCGGAGGGAAACGAGCAGAAGCAGGAAGAGCCTACATGGTGACAGGAAAGGAAACCCCTGTTCTCAGGGCTTCAGGGATCTAAGGGGACTCCCAACAGACTGTGCATAGAAAACGCCCTCAGCACCCAGAAAGAGAGCGGCGATACTCGAATGTAATCAACACTCTCTTCTTTTTTCTGATTTTTTCTCTCCTGGGCTTTTGTTCCGATTTTTCTCTCTCAACACGATCCATGAAGGAATGTATATTAATACTGTACACGTAACGACAAAGTCCACAGAAGGCAAGGCGGGCGTGTTTCACCGAGGGGGGGCAGGCTGTCTCTCAGGCTTTAGTGTAGGGCGGCGCTGGGGCCTTAACTGGGAGCCAGAACTGTTTTGTGATTACTGACCAGATGGCCATTGCCGGGCTCTGACGGGCCGCCCGCAGAGATGAACATCTGGTTATTCACCATAAGCTAGAGTGAGGTTTCTCCCCACGAGGAGCCGGGGGGACAGAGGTGGTGTTACTCTCCGCACCGCCATGTGCCCAACGCGCTACCTGTAAGAGGGGGTTGGCAGAAGAGAGGCCCTTCTCCCTATGCTGCCCCCAGCTGCCTGGGAAATGGAAGAGAGGAGGCGGCGGTGAGGAGGCGCTCGTCTACACTGCCACCTGTGGTCGGGAGGCCGCGGCACAGCCTCAGATCCCAGCCGAGGGAGCAGAACTGGAGAGCATTCCGCCAATCCTACGCCCAGGGTCTCTTCCCTTTCTAAAAGAGCAGCATAACACTACCTCAGCGGCAGCGAATCACTGCATTTCGTGCCTCAGGAAGGGCTCCTTCCCAAGAGCTGACCAGTCACGGCCCCCCCCCAGACGCCTCGGGGAGCGTTGAAATAAAGACGGACGGGAGGCCCCAAGCTCCCTCCGAGGGCCGGCCCCCTCCCCCGCGTGGGACCGTGTGAGCCTTGGTCAGAAAGTGTGCCTTAGCCGATGGGTGGAATGTAACCCCACAATAATTATTCTTGCTTTTTTGCTTTTTCAATAAATGCTTTCAGTTAAGAGTTAATTGAGTCATCATGGCTGCCTTATTCTTAGTGATAGCACCGGTGGGGGCTCAGGAGCTCCACAGTTAGCCTCATCATACCGAGTCACGTGAAGTCTAAGCCACAATGGCTGCCTCTAGAACCTTCAAAGTACCAACTGAAGCAGTGTGCATCCCTCCCCCCCCCCCGCCCCACTTGGGGTACCGCGGTAGCAGCTTGCGGAGAAATCAGGCCAAAAGGGAGACGGGTGGGGTGGAGGGTGCCCCACTTGTGGCCGAGGCTTTCCAGCCCTCTCCTGCCGGCCCTCTCCCAACTTCCCGCCTCAAGGTCGCTTGGTCACCAGCCCTGCCCGTTACATCTGGGAAAACACTTGGGACAATCGCTCGAACTGCTTCAACTGGCCCAAGAGGCCGCAGGCCCGACTCCGGCCTCCCGCCAACCCCCCCGTCTACCCCCTTTCTGTCTGCCGGACAAACAGCCCGGCGGGCTTGGATTTGCGGGGGGAGGAACGTTCCGTGTGCGCAAGCCACAGAACAGATGTGCAGCGCTTCTCCGGGAGTGCCCGGCAAGCTTTATCATGTGGCTCATTAGAGTTTCTGCTTCCCGGGCTGCGAGGGAGTGCGTCTGTCTGCAACAAAGGAGCTTGCCTTCCTGGCTTGGGGGGGGGGGGGGAGGAATCCACGTGCTTGTCAAAACAGAACTTCCTTGCTTGTTTGGAAGGCTGGGCCTGCCCGTGTGCCGGGGGCACAATTCAGTATGGTAAGAAAGGAGAGGGAACAATGTCCCTCAATGGACAGCCCACTTGCAGGCTACAAAGGAGCCAGCCGGCCCCCTTCCTTGCAAAGGAGTTTGCTTACTGTTGCAAAACGGGGCCTTCTCCTCCGATTCCCTCCATGCAACTTCACTGGCCTTTTCCAAGGTGAACTCCTTCGGAGTCATTACCTGGAGAATAAGTGCTTTCTTGCCCTGAGGCCCAGGGAAACTGCAGTTACCAATCGTTTCTTGCAGCCATGCAGGCATTGTGAGTCTTTGCTAAGTTTGCTCCTCCATGCCAGCTGGGGAGGGGATGCAAGCCTTGTTTCTCCTGTGGTAAAAATGAAGCCCCTGAGCCCTGAAAGGTGCAGCCTGAGGTCTGTGGCCCATCAGGGGAAGGTTGAATCTGCTGACCTCTCCAGGCCTGCCTTTCCTCCAGGGCTCACCCTCCAGGAGTGTCCCCCTGCACATAGGAGCCTGGCTTGAAGGGAAGCCAAGTCTATAGCCCAGATCAGGTATTGCCTCTTAGGAGTAAAGTTGACTCACCCAGATTTCATTAGCACAAGTTCCCTTTGAGTACCTGCCAGACCTGTTTTCTGCCCCCATGAGGGGCCCAGGTTTAGATGGGAGCCACAGTCATACTCAGAACTCATGAGCAAAATCCATGTCTAATTGAGTATTTATTTCTAGACACAGGACCATGCAACAGACCACCCTAGGAGTCCAAAGTTGGCTCTTGCAGCAAACATCAAAAACATTTATAAAGCACCTGCTTGTAGCATCTTCCCCTGCCTCCCCCCTCCTCCCTCTTTAAATTGCTTTGGTCCTAATTTAGTCTGGGACAGGTTAGTCCTTCTACCATCCCCCCTCCCCAACATTCTCAGCAGCCAGGGGGGTTGGGAGGAACTCTGCCAATTTTTAGCGGGGGCCACACCACACAGGCCACGTTGGATGAGATCTGGACTTAAATCCTGGCCCTGAGCGTTGGGCTAGTGCACAAGAAGAATCAAAGGGAATTCGAAGAGTTCTTCGGTCTGGGAGGGCCTCCAACACGTGGTTGGAAGGCCTAGATGGAAGGGATTTATCAGATGTAGCAACAGACTAGGTCGGAACTTTGCAAACAGCTTAGTGCCCATTCCCACCATGCTCTCCTTGCCCTCACAACAGCAATTCCGATGAGACCAGGGTGCGGTCAGGGCAAACGCCTCCCTCCAGCCAACCAGCCAACCAGCTGCAGTCGTGGATGTCTGGTTGGGCTGGTTAAAAGGGCCTTCTGCCTTTCTGGCCCCCCATGTTTTAGGGAGACTTTTTGGTGGGCGTGCATGGTGCCCCTGTCCCAGCCTCGCAGAGAAAGCCCTCCCTCCTCCTCCACATCTTATAAGACTGGGAGCATTGCTGACATCTTGGAGCCAAAATCGCCGTTTCATGGGCACCGATCCATGGTAACCCATGAGGAAGCACAGAATTGGATTCCACATGGTCAAGGCCACTAGACTATCAGACGCACGTGGGCTTTCTGTAATACGAAGGCTCAAACGACTTCTCCGTTTTCATTCTCTATCCCCTATCAGCCTCCTCTCTGGAAGAAGGACACCATGACCTGTTCTCCTGGGGAAACAGATTCCCTGTCGATATGCCCTGTTCAGGCCTCCCTCCCCCTACCATCTTTCCTCCTCCACCAAAGCCCCCCCCCAGCTCAAAGCCATTGCCTCTCAAATTTCCCACAGAACTTGGGGTGCCTCCTTTGCCCCCTTCCTGACCGGTTGGTCTCACACCCACCCTACCCCCTATTAAACTGTAAGCTCTTTGGAACGAATGAGCCATGTCTGCTTTAACTGTAGCTTCTCTCTGAGAAAACAAAATAATCAGATGAGCACAGGACTTAAGAGCTGGAAGGGACTTTAGAAACCAATTGCTTATTGGTTTACCAGTGAATGACACAAAGATTATGAACCTCGTTCCAAAAACATTGACCATTACCGCCTCCCCCATTTCATCTTACTTGAGCTACTGATTTCCTCAACAGATTAGTCATTGAGTCCTCATTTGTCATTGATTTACCAGACCTTAGGATTTGCTCAAGGGATAGGGTAGAGAAAAAGTAGTCTCTGTGAGGCAGAAATGGGTCAAGGTGTCTGTCCTAGGATAATGGATCCTAGATTTAGAGCTATAGGGCACCCCAGAGCCCATTGGACTGTAGTAGAATTATAGATTTAAAGTTGGAGAGCAAAAATCCATGAGGAAACATTTGTTAAGCATCTATGGTGTGTCAGATAATGTGCTAGCTACTAGAGACATGTCAATAAAAACTATTTCCTCTCCTCAAGGTGCTTACATTCTATCCCAACATCTGAGGTCCTCTGGTCCTACACAACTCATGAAGCTTCCTCAGAAGGGGAACACAACATTAGGTCCATGAGCTTCCCACCATTTTAGAGTTGGCAAAGATCTTAAGACATACCTAGGTTCTCAAATATATTCATTTTACAGATGAGAAAAAAAGTCAGGTAGAAATGTTTTGGCCATATTTTGTTGAAGAAATAGAATTGGAGTCAAGCAAATCAACAAGCATTTCATAAACACTTAATTGTACTTGACACTGTGCTTAGTGCCCAGCATCCAAAAATTAAAATAAAAAAGGCAGAAACGGTCTGCTCTGAAGGAGCTCACACTCTAATGGAGGAGACAATATGCAGCAACTGTGTACAAATAGAATATGGAACAGGAAGAGACCGCTATTAAAGGGGAAATCTTCTGTTGAACCAATCTGATAACCTTTCCTACTATTGTACACTATCCCTTCTCCTGGAGCTATTTCAGCTCCAATGCATATATTTTCAAAGAATTCTATTATTTTGTAGTCACATCTCATGTTTTAAGACTACGGCATTTGGAAGAATTTGTTTTTTTTTAAATCTCATCAGTAAGAATATGAACCAATTTAGATTCAAGTTAATGAGATCCTCTACAGAGCATCCTGAACCTTAAAAGAAGAGCTTATTTTCCATGTCTTTCATCACCAAACCACTTTGTGCTACTGACCAGCTGCTCAAATGAATTTTTTACTCGCCAGCCTGTCTTTACTGGCACCCTTCAGGTCCCCGTGTCCTGCAATTGTGAAGACAGGTGCCTGAATCTCAGAGTAGGAAGGCATCTGCTCAATGGTCGGACTTACAAGAATTTATTTTCCAGGTTTGACATTAAGTTCTGGTCATTCAAGCTGGCCTCCAACATCCACCATCGATCACTTCCCTCCCAAGTCTACTTCCCAAGATCAGTCAAGATACAAAGGAGCATATGGTAACTAAAGGGAAAAAATGACCCCACTTCCTTATCCCTGAGAAATCCTCCACTGCAGGGTGAGATCAGGGGACTCCTCACTGCCTCCTTGTCATTGTTGGGGAATCATCCCATCATAATGGCATCTATGTCTTATTTCAGAGGGGCCCAAGAAGTGATCAGGGTTATGATCTCTAATCATTGGCTCCTCAGGATCAGAATTGGATCAGTGAGTCAAAGGAACCAAGAGGGGTGGTGTTTGAATCTCTGGAACAACATAATTGTAAGTGTAATCCCGTGACAGGGACCCTACCCTGGCTGTCCCCCAGGTCAGATACTAATAATTCTATAATCCAATCAATCAACCAACCAATGATCATATGTTAAGTGCCTATTTACTAAGGCAAAAATGAAACAATCTGTGTTTAAAGAGCTTATTCTACCAGAGGAGACAACATGTATGCATTTACAGAATATATACCAAACAAATCCAAGATATTTAGGGGTGAGGAGGACACAGTAGGAGCTGGGGGGATCAGGAGAAGCTTTATGTGGGAGGTGGCATCTGAGCTGAGCTTTGAAAGAAGCCAGGGATTGATTCCAAGAGACGGAGGCAAGGATGGGAACCATAGAGTTTGTGAAGGGGTATGATGTCTTGTAAGCCCACAAAGGCAGCCAGGATCACGTAAAAGCTCAAGAGAAGCCCTCCAAAACGGCCATAACATGGGTTGTGGCTCTGACATTTCACTGTGCTGGTGCCTGCCTGCCTCCTTTAGGGTACTTATCCTTCCAGAAATGGCACCCCACTAATGGAATATTTCAAAACCGATATCATTGCTCATCAAAGCAAGCAAGGACGGAGAGCTCTAGCCAAGGCTAACCAAAAAAAGACATCAACATCCTCAAGGGAGATGGCCTTTGTCCATCTCGAACCCTCCAGCATCCAGAGCATTGCAATGATGTTCAATGTTACACAATGCAGTTGAATGAATATTGGCTTCTTTGAAATGACATGCCATCTGCCATCCAAAACTTATTTCCTAGTCTGGTTCTCCCTTTCTTTCAAGTTGAGGGAGGTTGCTGTCCCCTTGGTTAAAAGTAAAATACTTTTTTTAAGCTTGTTAAGATACTAGTTTTGTAGTTTTTTCTCTCCCATGTTTCATATGGAGAGGAGTAGGCAAAAGGGAAGAGGGTCCTGGAGTAAACAGCAGCTGGCTATCCTTCAGGCCATGGGAGGAAGAAGGAAAAGCCAAAAGAGAATCAAAGCTTAGTCTAATGACAAAGATCTGCTACTGATCCCATTTCGCCCTTCTCTCTGCCAAATGACCCTATCTATGACAACTTAGAATCAAGAGTCACAGATGACAAAGGCCTCAGAAGTGATATCTATAGAGATAGATATAGACACATATGTGTATCTGTGTATTTACATGTACATTTATATACACATATACATACATGTGTTTAAGTGAGTTGAAGTTTATGTATGTACATAGAAACATATGAGTTGGAATGGATATTCCCATTCATAGCCAAGTAGGAACTCCACCTAAAAAAATCCTGAAAAGTAGATTGCTTTCACAGAGGATCCAGTAGTAAACTTTGGCGACAAGGATCTCTCCTGAATTCACATCAAGTTTGGTTCCTTAAAAGCATTTGTGTTGGGAGAAGAGGAAAAAAAGAGAGAAGGAAAAGAGATTTCCCTCTCTTTCATGCCACAAAACCTTCAGTAACAATAGTGAGGAAAATAAACTGAATATTCAATCTCCAACTAATTACACACTTGGAAGTCTACTTTTCTGGCTGATTTTTTTTTTTTCATTTTCAGAGAGATTCTGATTTGACAGTTAAGGTAAGGTAACTCTAGGGTTCTTAAACTATTTTCCAAATCTGTCTAAACAAATTCACTTCAAATCTCTCAAGGAAATGTTAGTGTTATTTTCCCACTGATCTGGGTGTGAGTAGTGTCATTCAAAAACCAGGGACCAGCAGATAATAATATCTTACATTTCACTCAAGACTCCTCTCTCAGAAATCTATAGCACTTAATATGATTCTCTTTTAAAAACAAAAAAACTGGATGACTGTAGCTTCTACCCAGAATGAAGTCCACCTTTCAAAAGAGATCTAGTGAATTATGTGTCAAGTCTGGGTCTAAGTCATTTTAATGGGGTAGGGGAATGGGCCTATTAAAAAACCAAAATGCTGGTCTTGCCCCCATCCTCCCCTTCAATTCAGTCATGTTTATTGATGTTATCTCCTTATCTTTGGATGTTTCTGAGGTTTCTGAGCTCCTTCCTAACTAGCCTGAACAAATTACCAGCCAGTCTCAGTCCCTCAGATCAAATCTACCCAGTAATAATATTTGTTTTTTTTTCCTCTGATATTCTCAGAATCAAATAAAAATTAAAACAAATCAGGACTCAAGGTGCCCACAGTGTGGCATAGTGGATAGACAACCTGCCTAAGAGACAGGAAGACCTGGTTCAGTCAAACCTTGTTTCTGACATATACAGGTAAGCAATTATATTCTAAGTTGCAGAGCAAGTCACAGTGATGTGCACTGCTACAGTGAAATTTCCTTCCTAGAAGTTTTCTGTATCAAGAGAATTTACAGATTTAGAAGAAAATAAAAAATTACAATCTTCTTTGAATGATCTGTTTTCAGAGATATAGGTACCCCTTCAATTAATCCGTACTGGGATTTTTTTTCCTAAGAGTTATGGGAGAAAATCTTATGGCAAGCCTCTGTTAGCCCATTCTCTCCAAAGTCAGGGTTTTATGAGTTTGCCTTTGGCTCATGCTCCCAAACCTATTCAGTTTAGTTAAAAAAAAAAAAACCACAAATGTTCTCCTCGCTGGTCATAATTTCAGAGGCTCACCCTCTGTTCCTGAGTGAAATTTATAAATAAGTCAAATCACTCCAATAAAAAGTAAAATTCAGCTTCTTAATAAAACATTAATCAAATGTTCCCTTTCTTAATCAAGCTGTTGGCTAACAAAACTAGTGATAGGATTTAAAAAAGATTTGCCCCTTCATACCTATCGCTCTCTCTGAAATCACTGCCCAGCCTCCAGTGCCCCCAACCACCACTTGGTTGACTGGTCATACCCCAATCCACTTGCTTAAAGAGCCCCTCTCCTTAATATTTCCCAGTGTCCTCTCTGACTCAAACTGGTCACTCAGCTCGAGAATAACTGAATTCTATGATTCTAATTCCAACTGTCACTTTGCCCACACAGTCTGCCAGATGGGCAGACTCTCTCTGACCAAGTGGAGGCATATTTCAGAGTCTAATTCAATTCGATTCAATTCAACTCAATAAATGTTTATTGAGGGCTAGCCTTCCTATGGACAAGTACTATGATAAACAGTTCTATCTTTAAAGGGCTTTGTGTCTAGATTTTTTTTTGCTATTATCTTAAAAGATAAGAGGGGCAAACCAGAGTAGGAAAGGAAACATCCATTAAATTGAAAAAGTAACATTTAACAAAGACTGAGCCTTGTCTTGTGTAGAATGATGCTTTAGTTGGCATTTTATTCAAGAAAAAAAAATGATGGATAAGGATAGTTGGACCAAGAAAAGAACTGGGGTCCTTTAAGAGTGCCCTGACTAACAGGTCTGCTTGCATGGCAAGTCTAACTTAGAGTGAATCTACTTTTCAGTGAAATGGCTAGGGAATGTGAATTACCCCACATTGAATGTCCTCAAGAGGAAACTTAATTTCAACCAAGCTCAACCAAATGAATTTAGCTATTTTCTCCCCAGAGGAACTGTCTTATTCTTATCAAAGCACCTTTGATACCTTGCTTTATGGTAACCAAAACCAAATTTTTTTTTTGTTTAAAACAGGAGTGATGGTTTGATCCAGAGACAGCTGCCAGGAGTTGTAGATTGCTTTGCATCTGTCAAAGGCTCAGGCTCTTTAATATCCCACAACTGACACTTAAGTTGGTGTGAAATAAGAATGTTCCTTGAGTCACCAAGAATAACAAGTGGTTGGTTCAATCAAATCAGGCAAATGTGCCCAGAAAATGGGCCTGGCTGGACTTATCCTGTCTGCTCGAGCCTCCACTGCCGGTTTTTATTAATAGAGAATACAGACCGCTGGGAAAACCCAGTGTCCAGTGTTATGGTGGGTAGGCTCTAAAGAGCCTGGACTTGCTCCCTCACCTACAAATCCTCACCATGTTGCCCTCAGGAATGGGATGAAGGGCAGTGAAAGGCAAGACAACGTTTCTGTTTTGTGAATTCATGAACAATGGCATAGACAAGGGACTTTTGCAGTCACCAGGAAATAGGAAGTCTGTGAAAGCTCTATTTTGTAGCTCTTCTTATCTTGCTAAATGACCCTGGAATGGGGTGAGAGATATGGATGGAGCCTCTGTTCTAGGTTCTTTAGATCATGAGAAGTGGAAGGCAGAATTCTCTTGCTGACTTAACATTGAAGATTCAAAAAATGTAGCTCACTAGTGCCAATAAGGAGGAGTAAAAAAAAAAAAAAGGTCTCAAAAAGAGCCCAATTCTCCCTTCTCCCTTAACCCACCCTACAGAGATGGGGAAGGCACACAAATGGGAAGAAATTCTTGTCAGTGAACAGGTCCCCTCCCAACTCACCCCAACCTCCCTCTCTCCTATTCAGTTATAGATATATATAATATGTATAGATTTTATATATTATATATAATTATGTATTTATAAAATAGGTTTTTCTATTTACCTACAAGATCATACTAATCCAAAAGAAAAGGGCCATTGGCCTGAGGATGGGCAGGAAAATGGGGGACCAGGGCCATATAATTGTACCAGCCAATTAACTGGGGAGCCCAGTTTTTATTTCCTTTCCTTTTTGAGGCAGTATGATAGAATCAGAAGAAAACTGGCTTGGGTTCCAGAAGACCTGGTGCTGTTATAGTCCCTCTTTTGTCACTTGAGCAAGGCACTTTCTCGACCTAATCCTCCATTTCCTCATCTATAAAATGGGAATGATAACACTTGTAGTCCTCATACCCTCACAGGGTTGTTGTGAAGAAAGCGGAAAACACTATATAAATGTGAGCTATTATTATTTAAGAGAACCTAGCTTGCTTCCCTCCTTCAGTCCCCCTCACCGATGCACTGTTTTGGCTGTGGGGCTGTTCCGCTGCCAGCCTCAGCATGAGAGAATTGCCCATGCAGGAGCTAGGTCCCGGTTCAGTCTGTTTGGGCCAAGGCTGAGGGGGAAGCCCCTGGCTGGCTGCTTCATTCCATGAGAATGAGGACCACCACAGCCAGCGAGTGCAACCTCTGTCCCCGACTGGGGACTCTCTTGGAAGCCACCCCTGAAGAGTGTTCAAGGGTTCTTGCTGAATCATGAAGGGGGGGACCCTAGATGGATTTGGGGGTACACATATTTGTCTTCATCAGCTTTCTGCGAGATCTCATTGGCCTTCCTCCCCCTCTGCTGACCAAACTCATCGTTATGGCTCAGAACCCCTTATCTGATTAAATTGGGGGACAGAAAAGCTGTGGGCTGTCTAATGGTTAGGATATGGGGCTGGAAACAGAAGAGAAAGGGGAAGGAGGGGAATTCTAAAGCCTGAAAGGAAAGGGACTCTTTCTCCTTGAAGGCTCGAGAGATTTGAAAGCTATCCCCACGATACCACAGCTTCCCTCTGCCTCTCTCCCCCAACTTCCCCAGAGTACAAAGTCAGGGGACACTGTCTCAAAGCTTCTTCCATGCAAAAGAGCCTGATACTCTTATGCTAAGAACACATCCCTTCCCTCCACCCATTCCCCCCTCAAGATCTTTCCAAAGATTAAGTCTCTCTGTCACACACATACATCAGTAGGGATCAAGGCACCAGGAACAGTGATAATGACTGATAATTAAATTCCAGTTTTTCTCTCACATCACTCATAGGCCCCATGTTCCTGCCCACCTAACACCCTGGCTCCATAATTGGATTCACAGACTTGTCTGCATCCAAGTGGGGGTGTGGAGGGATGAGTCACTACTTCTGTGACTGCAGGTTTGCATCTCTGTGTCTGTCTCTCTCTGAACCTTCTCTTAGATACTTTCTCTGGTTAAAGTTTAAAGTGATGGGAAGAGGACCAGTGACATTAAGTCTTCCCCTGGCGAGGTACCCATTTTGGCCTAGAGGTATGACCCTGGGTTCTCAAAGGCCATTCCAGCAGAGTATAGATACTCCTGTGTTTCCAGATGCTAAGCTGCCCACCTGGCTCATGCCCTTATCTTAAATTAAATGTTCCCTAGGAAATCTATAGATACTTATGAGGTTATACTGAGGAAAGATGGGGGTCTTCCTAATATTCTTCTTGGCTTTTTATATGTCTGATATATCAACCTTACTTGAACTTTTGCTGATTTTCTATTTCATTTCCAATAATGGGAATATAATTATCTAACATAAGACTAATATAGAATGTAAACTGTTTGAGGCAGAATGGCTTTCAAACTTTTGTTGTCGTTTGCACAGAGTGTGGTGCTTTCTATCCAGGAGCTTAAATTTAAGCTTCTTGGACTAGATTGAATATTAGTGTTCATTGAATGGTCAAAGGAGCCCTGTGAGGGACATGATTACTCTTGTATTATATAGAGGAAGAAATTAGGTTCAGAGTGGTGAGATGATTTGCCTGAAGTCACACAGACCAGTAAGAGTCAGAGTTAAGGCTCCTGAGTCCAAATTTAGGTTCCTCATGAACTTGGAGGAAAACCCAAGATCTGAGAAAGAAAACCATGGTCTTTAATAGTTTTATTATGTAACCAGCATGGGTACTTTTTAAATGTTTACTTCTGAAACCTCTGGCATTTAAATCTAGACAATAATAGTCCAGTGGAGTCCCTCTGGGAAAATAGATGGGGTCCCATTGTGATGGAAAGAAAGGAGCGGAATTTAAATTCTCCCTAAAATAACCTGAATCAAGGAAAGGATGCTTAAGGGGTTACAGGAGGGAAGAATGTGAATATCACAAGCTAATCCAGGAACTTCAGAGCCTCTCTGGAATGAAAAAGTTTCCAGATGTTGCTTAAAGACCCGAAGAAAGGGCGGAGCTCTTATTTTGAAGAGGGCTGGGATTGTGATCAAAGGCAGGATTCCACATGGTTGGTCTGTGTGGCAAAGCTACATTTGCCATTTGTAAAAAGGTTTGTGAAGAAAGATGGCTATTTGCAACTGGGGAGATCCTTTCTGCATGGTCCAACTTCCCTTTGGAGATACTTGGGGGGAACCCCAGAATATCAGAATTGGGAGAAACTTCCAAAATCATCTAGTCTAAATCATACCTGAACAAGAATTCCCTCTACAACACAACGAGAACATAGTTCTTTGGAATCGGCGATTGTCTTGATTTTGTCCTTCTATCTCCAGCACCCAGCACAGTGCATGGCACACAGTAGGAGCTTAATAAATATGACTGTTGAATTGACTGTCCACAAGTAGTCCCCCAGCTTCCACTTGAGGACCTACAGTGAGTAGGGAACGCTGATTATTATATTCTGAGGTGGTCCATTCCACTTTTGGATAGCTCTCATTCTTAGGGAATAAGGACAGAAGAGGTTAAGAGACTTAAGGACTTGCCAAAATCCCAGGCAACCGGTGGAGTCAGACCTTAGATCTAAACCTTTTGACTCCCTCCAGTCTGGCACATTGGTTTTTCAACACTGACCCTGTCTCTTGTGGAGGAGACACCCGTAGGAATCACCGAGTCGAGTCAAGATCCCTCCAAATGATACACGTCCCTGAGCAAACTCTTCCTTCGCCCTTAGAATATTAGAATCAGATACACTCCTTTAGGTCAGAGTCTTGTTTCATTTCTTTCTTTGCATCCCCAGCACCTGACATCGTCTGGTATATATGATGAGCACTTAATAAATGCAAGTAGAATTCAATTGAATTTTTATTTAAATCGAGGGGTTTGGATTAGCTTTCTAAAGGCCTCTTTTCACAATTTATGACTTCTAAGTGTCAGAGATTACTGAGAGAATGATTTCTGTCAACCTGGAGTAGTAGAGAGAGAACAATGACCAATAAACGACGTCCCAGAAGCTCTGTACCTTTGTGCCATCGAAAATACTTCTTGCGGGCGCCAGATCCAACAACTTAAACTCAGCATGACCCAAACCATGTTCATCATAATCCCGCTCCATCTGTTTCTGTTGGTCACACCATCAGTTAATCTCATTTTTGACTTTTTTTTCTCTCTTCTCATTCTCTTTCATCAATGACCAAGTTCAGCAGCAAGATGTCTCTCCAATCCTCCCACTCCCATCTGTTGCTCTAGTTCCTTTGCCTTTATGCTACCATGGGGCCTCATCACCACCCACCTGTGTTATATTCTATTACCATCCAGCAGCAGATCTGACTAGCGATCTACAGGGGCTCCCCCTTTCCTCCCCAGTCAAAAGTTCCAACTACTATTCCTGTATTTTAAGGCCTTCTACAAAATTGTACCATTCTGTGTTTCCAGTCCTTTTTCAATAGTACTTCCTTTGCCTCCTATGTTCGATAGGCAAATTGTGCTAATTATTGTTCGCTGAATATCTGTTCTTTTCCATTCCCACACTATGACAAACATTGACAAAATATCCTTCCGCCCCTCATTTTTTATGTTCCTAACCAACTTTTCAAGATCTATCCAGTAGCAACCTGTTCCATGAATATTTCCTTGAATTCCTCTGCCAATAATGACTTACCTCCCACCGCCCCCAACACTGGGTTTTTCACCATTCTCATTCACTGCCTCATCGGGTGCTAAATCATTTTCCTATGTTTTGCAATATTTATTCATAGATGCCTAAACTCATTTACTAGATATGAAGGCTACTAATGTCTTCCCTGATGGTTTGTCTCTTTATATTCAACGTCTGAGTTTTCTTTGTCCTGATATCTTTGCTCATTTTGGCATCCCCTCCCTCTTAATGTTCCCCCATTGTTCACTTTCTGATTCCCTCCTCTCAGATGGTGGTTTTGTTGGGGGCTGGATATCAAAGCATCTCCGACTCCTCCCAATTCAAGCGTGGCCGGTCTAGATCTCTGCCCCGACTGCCTTTGGGGAAGAAATAACTGACCCCATTTGGATGCTGAGCTAGTCAGGCTTGCTTCCCAGTCTCCTGGGCCGGCCTCTCAGAAAGCTATTGCTTTTGCTCCTCAGTTCACTGGTCCTCAGGACAGAGTAGTGCCACACCAGTGCCATTGCAGCCCGGGCAGATTTTTGGCATTTGGTGTTTAACTCTTCAAGATTCTGGGAGGAAGGGATCGGACAAGGTACAGAGTTGAGCTCTGTTGTTGTTGGAAGCCCACCTATGTATGTGTCCTGTCTTGTGTCCTTCTGTATCTGGTTTTTTTTCGGCTGAGTTCTATTTCGGCACAGAGCATGGCAGCTTTGGCTCTCCGGCCCTCCGCAGATTTCTGCAATTTGAAGTTTCCACCTCCATGCACTGGAAAGGGGGAGGAGGGAGTGGTCAGGATGGGGCTTCCTTCTGTTGCTAACCCACAGGGTCAAGTGCCCAGTGGGGCCTTGCATCCAGGAGTACGGTGAGTGGGGAGGCAAGGGGGCAACGAATGAAGGGGAGGTGGGCATTAATTAGTTCATGGAGATTTTGCCGCCTTTGGGTTCTTGGTGTCCTAGAACCTGGAGATAGCTGAAGGTGCTTTACCTCAAGCACACAATTTCAATTTTGAAGAAGTTTGAAGGGTTGTAAGGATGAGAAAAAAAGGTCTGGTCATCCACTTTGTTGGTCATGTGACTTAAAAGTCTCAAAGGTGCCTTCTCTCTCTATTAATTTTTCCTGGAGCGTAGGAAGAATCAACCAGAGATTGGGTTTGATTGGCTTTTCAAGTCACTGATTATTTTTGGCAATTCTTTCAGCATTGTTTCTTGCCTTTTACAAAGTTTTATTTCAAGTTCGTTTTAGTAAGCTTGGTACTGAATTGAGCTTTCCAAAATAGAGTATTTTTATGTCTTTATTGTGATATTTGCTATTATACATGCACACACACACACACACACACACACATGCACACCCCTCTACTACATATCAGAGTATATTTATCTATTGAAACCATAGTAGATAGGGAAGTAGCTGCCTTTGAAACCAGGAAGCCCTGAGTTCAAGTCTCACCTCTGACACATCCTGGCTGTGTGACGTTAGGCAGGCGATTTTATCCTGTAGTGATCAAGACAACTCTTTAAGACTATAAGTTGTAGAGAAGGGGCCACCCTGCATTGATAACAGGACCCTCCTCCCGAGGAGTTCCTAAACCAAGGAAATCACGGGTCCGTGCTCCATCCTGATTATAATCAGCTAGAAACATCCGTCTCTTGCTTTTTACATTAGAGCCATATCATTTAGAAAATTGTTTCTCATTGTGGATCTGAAATTATTTTGTTGGTTGTGCAGGTTGGTGGCTTTTAGAGGCAATCAGAGAATGCTAAGCCTTAAAGGCAGGTGACCGAATGCAAAGATTCTAAGAGGGAGACCACTTGTGCAAGGTCACAAAGCTGCTTGAGGGCCGAAGCACACACAACCAGGGTCGACAATCTTGAGGATACTTTTCTTACTACTCCCCCCCTCCAACCAGGTTTAGGAAGCTGAACTTTAAAATTTTAGTCACCCTCTATTTCCTGCTTTTATTGCTTTACACTTAGAAGATCTGGTTTTTGTTTCTGTGTCTGGATTAGGTAGTCTTGTAGAGTCCCAAGTAGTGAGGTTGGGCACTCACAGCTACTGCTCCCATTTAGAGACCGGCCTCACAATTTTACTGCATCTTTTAATATGGCACTGAAATGAAATGAAAGTTCAAGCCAACACAGGTCAAAGATGTAGCCGACCAACTGCTGGCAATTGAAGGATTTTTGTTGTGAAGGCCGTTGATGGAGACGTTGCCAATGAATGAGATACTGTACCTTAGCCAACTGGACCCCTGAACGAGAGGTTCAATAGTTCTAATTTCTAGAATTCCCTCTGCACCCCTGTATGTATTATTTAAAGCAAAAAGTTAAAAGCATACATGGGAATTATTAAAAATCATTGCCATGATTAGCCATGGGGGGATGTTGCTCAGTCTGAAAAGTGAAGTTGAGAAGAGTGTTATTTAAGATACAAGAGAAAGGCCCTATCAGAGTTGGAGGCAAGAGAATATAAATGAGGAGAGAAGGGGGGAAATCACTTTGCTATGCTGAAAGAGGCCAAGTTATCAGGTCTCAGAGCAATACAATTGCAGGGATGTTAGTGGAAGAACTTAGTGGGCATCTTCACTGAACCATTCTCAGTGGTCTGTGATTTAGAAATCACAGCAAATCAGAAATGTGGCAGACCTAGAAATAGGTCAGTGTGATCTGGATTCCCCCCTTCTGCCAAAAAAAAGTATCTACTCCAAAACAACAAACCAATACCTAACAAAATTCTCAAGTGAGTTGAGGCTACCATTTATTTAGAAAGAGAAGCAGTGCTCATTGTGAGCCACTGTAGGGTTCAGCTCCACTCTTTAACTAACCCTTCTCTTCTTGGATGACCCCCCCAACCTCTAGAGATTTGTACAATCTTTTATTTATATTGAGCAGTGCCCCTGGACTCATGTCTCCAAGAAAAAGGGATGTGATTGGTACAATGATCCAAGGGTTAATTGATCACATGATAATAGTACTCACCGATTCCCATGCAGGAATAATTCTTTATCTGTAGTCAACAAAGACATTTGACAGATGAGAAAAAATGTCCAAGGCTAGTGATAGTCTGTAGTTATGGCACCATGATAAGCTACCTTAGCATGCAGAAGTCCAAACTCAGGACACGTGAATTTGACTTTGAGTAGCCTTGGTGCATTCTGGAGCTCTCATTTGGGATAAGTGGGGGGAAAAAAAGTATTTCTGGACAGTTTTCCAGATCCCTGTTCTCTAGCTCTTGGGTTTAGAAAGTAAGTCTCTATTATTATGTTCCAGATTCACATTTGGATTCCCCACATCAGGCTCAGGGTTGAGAGGCCATCAGGTGATAGTTCTGGCTATCTAGGTGGGTTCCTAACCAGCAGGATATAAGTTATCTGGAGGATCTTTGGGATCAGCGGTGGGATGTAATAAAGGATGGAGAAGCAGGAAGACTGGGAAAAACTCTAGAATGTCTCGATACCATGAGCAACACCAACCACCACCCCAGAGAACTGACTCACCATGGAGAAGCTGGCTGTGCACAGCTTGGATTCTTCTCCACCACTGCTGACTGCACTAGAAAAAGAAGCCGCTGATTCATCCCAGGAGCATTTCAGATGTACAAATCCTCTTAATCATTGGGGATGACTAATACTTTTCTGACTCCCAGCTATTAAAAATTAAGTGACAAGAGCAAATAGATGATGAAGTCGGGGGAAAACGCGAATTTCCATTTTCCAGGTACCAAGATATCCATAACAGAATAGTCAAAGTTCTGATTATTCCTTAGGAAGCAGACTGTGGGGAAAGATTTTTCTCAAGAAAGTGTTCCAACAACTCCCCAACCTGCATTCTCTAGTTTAAAGTATTGGACTAGAAACCTTCAAAAATCTGCCCTTTTACCTCTCCTTTTCAGCCTCATTTCTCACCCCTGCCCTTCAAGCTGACTAGATAAAGCTGGTTCCTTGATTTCTCCTTGACTGCTACCCCCACCCCAATTGGGTTTTGTCTGTCTGGAAGGCACCCCTATCCGCATTCTCCACAGGCCAAGCCCAGTGGCCACCACCTACCTCCATGAAATCTCCATTCCATTCAACCAGAAGTAATGTCCCCTGGTTCTGGGCTCCCACAGCCCCATGTACTTTCCTTTCCTTAAACATGGATTATAGTTATTTGTGTCTAATTATCCCTTCCCAAACCATCAACCCTGCACACTCTTTTTTGTATCCCTTATGGCAATGAAAGCACAGTAGCCTTGGATATAATAGGTACTTTGAGAAATAGGATGAGTTAATTCTCTGCAGTCAGATGTGACACTGTCCATCTTTAACAAAATGCATGGAAAGTTAGAATGATTCATGACGCTACAAATGGGTAGAAGTCATTTGAAGACCAATGACTCTACCTGTACAATACATTGATACTGCTCCATACAGTATCATGAAGCAAAATAAACGGGGAGCTTGTTGTAATTTAAAACAATACGTTAAATACCATAATCCACGTGCAAATAGCTAGTTTAAATATTTTCCACTGAGTGGGCAAAATTGTTGAAATGAGGAATGAACTCCTATCTCTATATCCTGATGTGTCTCTCATTTCTTCCTGGCTTCTTGGTTCTGCCACCCAGCAGAGTACTGACCACAGCCTCATAGTCTATGCTGGAGACCAAGATGAGGGGCTTTTTTCTAGCATATCCCGTAGCTCCAATAAGGTGGTCAGGGCCCAGCTGGGCCAGGGAGCCTGGTAATGAAATACTAAGCTTGTCCCAAGGAACTGAGGACTTAGGTCAAAGCCCATGAGTTTTTCTTGGGTGCGTGTTTTTCCCCAAGAGACTACAATTATTATTCGTGGTTCCCCAGAAGTTAGCACAGTGCCCTGGCATATGGTAGGTGCTTAATTAAGTACTTAATCCATCTGGCCCATTTGGTCCAGAGATGGCAAGGGGTAGAATTTCAGTTTGTCCAAATACTTGTATTCTCAGGATGTATTTATAGCTAGGAAAAACTCTTTAGCTGCACTTAAGTTCGGAGCTCAGTATAGCCAGAAGACCACTGTAGGGGATGGGTGTTCTCTAGCTGCACTCTTTTGGTAAGACCCAAACTCGGGGCCGGTTGGCCCTGGTCGGCAGGTTGAGGAGCCATGGGCTGAGCTCTACAGTGGCAAATTTGGGCTTAAAGGAAGGCCTACTTTTCTGGAGGAATCGTCGGGCTCAGGAGAAAGGCTCCCTCATTCAGGAGGCCTTCAGAAATGGAGGAGGGTGGTAATGGAGATTCTTTTTCAAGAGATGAGTTGGCTTATTCAGCTCTTTCCAACTCTGACATTCTGTGATTCTGCAATACTTAAACCCAGCCTCTTCTGAAGGGATATTCTGACTCTGAAGAAACTCTTTTTTTATTTCCTATTGGTCTTCTGGGTCAGGGGCACTACCTACTCCTTCCCTCAGTAGCTACCAGGGTTCGCTGGAGTCAAACCATGATGGAGCTCTCTCCTCTAAAAGGACAGAGAGTCTTGCCTGGGCTGTGCTTTGTATTCCTGAGAGCGCTTTCACAGGTTTAGAATTCAGTTAAACTAAGGACTCACTGTCAGGCGGAATTATTGGGGCTTCTGGTTCATGGAGCCCCAGTGAGGAGCACAGTCATGGTTGCCATCCCCAGGAAGCTCTGGCCATGGGGAAAGATTGATGGGATGATGCGTGCTGGCTCTAAGCCAGGAGGACAAAGAGGACTGCTTCTGGCAAGATCAGATGCATGCTGCAGGTTTGGGCACTTTTCCATCATGGTGCCCATCTATTCCATGGAAAGCCCAGCAGGAAGGTCAAGGGGAGAGAGGCTGGCTCAGGGAGGCAGCAGGCCCCGGGGAACCACTGGCCCTGGCTAGAAAGCATGTCCTGATTCCGATCCCAAGATCCTGATGCCTTTTTAACCTTAGCCTTTTTAAACCACACTAATTTGGTTCAAACCCGGAACTTTAACGTGTCCCCATCATGAACCAAACCCTTGTAGCCCTTTCTTCTTCTACCTGACATTTATATAGCCCTATCTACAGTTTGCAAACTGCCTTAAATGGGTTCTCATAGTGCTTCCCAACCCTGTGATATGGGTGCTATTACTATTACAAATGAGGTGATATTTGTAAAGCACTTGCAGTGCACGGCACATAGTAGGCACTCAATAAATGCTTATTTCTTCTCCTGCCCTCCCCCATTTTACTGATGAGGAACCTGCAGTGCAGAAAGATTAAGGGAGTTCCTCCTTAGCAAACATCTACTTGAATGTCAGAGGAGGGATTAGGAACCCAGGCCCATTGACCATGGTTTGCCTCTCCAATCCACTGTGGACTAAAGAGTGAATTGTCACCGGAGACAGTCCCTGATGGGTAAATCTCCCGTTACTGTCAACCAAAAGAGAGGTCTTAAGTTTACAGCCATTCAGCTATGTTGACACAAAAATGAATGGAAATGAATTACTTTCCACTTCCCAATTTGGAGCCTCTAAAATTATCACACTTCCACAGGAACAAAATTAGCCTAAGTCCTGAGTGAGCTATTAAATTAACACCCCATGAACTTAACTCTTCGAACTCTATTCATAAGTCGTTCTTCGAAATCCGAGCACCGTGCAGGAGGGAAAAAAGGGATGCATGTCTGGTATTTTCTAGATTGCATTCTAGGATCACACAGCAGTTAGATGAGCTCTGATGTTATTTTTAACACATTATCCCACATGCTTGTGCCTTATTGTCACATAAGTAATTCGTGGTGGAAATGAAGGTGACTTTCTACAAATAGAATTCTTCAGTTACATCGTGCTATTCGAATTAGATTGACCCCTTGAATGAACACTTTGAAGGAATAATGGAGATGGGTCACAGATGGGTCACTTATTAAGCAGATAGGAATTCAAATACTCCCTGGAAGGGGAGACTTATTATTTTTATTTAACTGTAAAATGCCACCAATGCAAAGGGGCCCAAACCACCTTCTTTGACTTCTTGCTGTACTCTTTCATGGGCAACTCTCACTTGAAGACGGCTAACTGAAAATGGAAGCGGGGTGTTACAAATGGTGATTGGGACCAGCCCGGGCCACCCAACACGCTGGTGCCCCCTTAAGTGATAGCATTCCAGGATCAGAAGCTTTAGTAATCTATTACATCTTGTCAACAAACACATGTGACAGAAGCACAAATGGGTTGGTATCATGAACCAGGGAAATGGCAATGCCAGGTGCACAGCCAGAGTAAGACCTCCTCTGGTACCATCTCACTACCAGCAGAAAATGAAGAAAACCTCAAGTACTATTGGGTGGACCAGCTTCAGCAAACTTATAGGAGGACATGGACAAGAGTCACACAGAATAGGCAGGTAGCCCATAGGATGGGTTGTGACCTCCTAAATCAAAGAAGTCTTCTATCATTTTGAATATCTGATGGCATAGAATTTATCTTAATTGCCCTAAGGAAATTGAGACTCCCAGGAAGGTAGTGACTCAATTTTAGCCCCAAAAGGTTTCTTAAGTAGCAGAGTCAGTAATTCCAACCTAACTTAACTTAAATCCTCACTTGATCTCCACAGACCACTCTATATGTATCCATCACCTTTACCAGTAGAGTTCTGCTTCCTTTTAAGGTCAACAGATTCGATAATACTTAACCCCAAGGTTACCTCTTTAAATTTTCAATAGCGCTCTGTACCAAGCCGGGGACACCGAACAACATCCACTTTTTTGTCCAAAACTTGGCCAGGGGGCAGGGGATCATCCTTGCTGCAGAAAAAAGGGTCATTTCTTATTTTAATCACATTACTTTGCTCTACCTTATTGGGTTGGTTGCCTTCAATAAAGATTTCCTGAGCAGCTGATTTTCCCTTCTCTTGGGAAACAGCGATATTTACTGTACATTTCTAATAGAGCTTGAAATTACCCTGGTATGTTGTTTACTCTTCTTGGTGGTAGTTCTAGCAGCCACAGCATTTATCTAGCACTGTCATTATTTTTATTAAGTAAGCTCTTGCACTTTCAAAGTGTCTTATATTCTCTGTAAATATTTTATTAGCCTTTGTAATTAGTCATTACTCAGCTGCTCACCAAATTGCTGGGATGTAGGTCAGTGTTATAATCCCCATGTTTCACCAATAAGAAAAACAAGTCTCAGAGAGCAGGGAGCCCTGGGACTTTTTGAGAGTGGATCCCTCTGGAGAGAGCATAAGGCTTTCCCCCTTCCCAATTCCATCTTGATTTAATTAACTCAGTACTCTTCAGTACTCTTAAATCATTTAGTTGCATCAGGTTTGCAGGAATACATCATTAATGTCTCATAGTGACACCATGTCAAAACCCTCACTACATTAGAATGCCCAGAGACTGAAGTTATACTTAATCATAACTCTGCCAGTGGCTAGCTGTGTGATCTTGAGCCCAGGGGTCCTTAATTTCTCTGGTCCTCAGTTTCCTCGTCTATAAAATGAGAGGGTTGGACACAGATGACCTCAAACCAAAGGCCCTGTCCAGCTCTCTTGTTGGCTGATTGTAGACTTCATCTCTAAGGCAACAAATAGCCCCGTGATTATGAGACTGAGAGTCACTCAATTTTTCTCTATATTGTTTTTCATCTTTTAAATGCCCCGTATATAGTCTGGGGAGAGAATGGGAAGATAGATAACTTTGTCCATCTTCTAAATACTCATTGGGTGTCTTGTGGTTGGATTTAGTCATCCAAACACTGACCAGTGGACATCCTAGGGTTTTCCTTTGAATGTCAGCTCCCTTCCTGATGTTGAGCTCTCACTGCTCTATCCTATTCATTGTCATTCTGTCCATGAAAGCTTCCACGTGAGGCTGTGGCAGGAGGGAAAGAGTGAAGATTGCTTTGAATACCTGGTTCCTAGAGTGACACTCAACAGGAAGGGTAGCTCTCTACACAGCCAACTTTGGAGACCCTTTTTAAAATACCAGTATTCTTGGGAGGATTTCTAGAAACTAAAATATCCAATTTACCACTTAATATTTCGGCAGAGACAGGGAAGACTAAGATTGCCAACCCCCATCCTCATTCCTAGAAAAACTAATCTGACTTTACTATTTTGCTTATGGTCTGGCATTTCGGTCAGTCACTTGGAAAACAGACATACAAAATAATGCTGTTTTGTGTCAAGTATGGACAGTTCAAGACTAGGTTGATTTGACTAAAAGGCTGGCGGATGAGGATTTTAATCATAATGCCTCCTCTTTTTCTTTGGGCCATGTAAAATATCTTATAGACAAAATGTCCGGAAAGGACTTTGAGGTACCCTTTGTCTCCCCACTGGCGGTAGCGGGGTAACTAGAAAACACAGGCTGCTTGACTACTGAAAAGAAGATGGAGTTTAAGAGTCAGAAGAGCTAAGTCGGGTGCTGGCCCTGCCCCTTTCTAGCTGTGTGAGCTTGACCAAGTCCCTTGACCTCTCCAGACCTGAGTCTCCTCACCTATAAAATGAGGGACTCAGGGGCAGCTAGGTGGTGCAGTGGTTAGAGCACCAGCCCTGAAGTCAGGAGGACCTGAGTTCAAATCTGGTCTCAGACACGTAACAGCTGTGTGACCCTGGGCAAGTCATTTAACCCCAATTGCCTCAGCAAAAAAATAAATAAAATAAAATAAAATGAGGGACTCACGAAATCAATCAATCAATCACCAAGTCCTTGCTTTCACATTCTTTGATTTTGGTTGCATGTACCTCATTTTACAGCATTATAGCAAGGATCTAGGATGTTAAGGATTAAAAGTCGAGAAAACGAACCGCTCAAATCACCCACCCAAGGGCCTTAAATAAATTGCTGAGAGATTCGTCACTGGGCCTAAGGAAAATCAGGCAATGATCTCAGCATCTCCTCTCTCCTTCCTATTTCTCCTTGGTTTGTTTGGCATGGCCATCTGTGGTCGTGGGGACTTTTTGTGAGCTGGGGGACCCCTGACATGCTTGTGTTCTCTTAGCTTAGCAATTTAAGGAGCAGTATACAAAGAAACGCCCCACCTCTGGAAGCCTGCCTCAGTCACCCCAGCACCCATGGATAGCACTTCTGCTTTAAAAGCTCTACATTTATTTTCTGTACCACCCTCTTGGCTCTTAACATAGACTGTCCTAAACCATTACACTTGGCGATGGCTTAGACTCCCCTCCTCAGGGAACCTCCCCTCGAAGACAAGGCTTTGTGTCTTGTATAGTGTTTGGGATGTACTAGGTCTCAGAGGGAAGACTTCTGGGATTTTGTCAAAGTGATCAATCAACCAATTGAGCGCTCTAGAAGCCAAATAGAATTTCCCAGGCCTCATCACCCGTGGAAATTACTTGCAGTCAATATTTTTATCTTCCTCCAAACCCAAATCCTGCCCGATTTTGGCGGGAGATAAACCTGGTGACAGCCAGTGGTGGGGTTGTACGTGGAGGATGGTGCTCATTATTCTGGAACGTAAATTATAAGCTAGTCCAAATTGTTTCTGGATTTTGACGAGGCCTCGAAATCTTGATTTTTTTTTGGATGCAGGCAGAAATCTGCTCCAGAGGCGTGATAAGCCAGTGAGGGAGAGATATGATTATACTGTACTGAGTGCTGTGCTGAAGAAGCATCAACCGAGAGAGGCAGAGAGAGACAGACTTAGAGCAAGATTCACTATGTCTATCAGGCTGCCACACACTAGGACACTCAAGGTATCTTGGGTACCATTGGGGGAAAAAAAAAGGCGTCCTCATGTTGTTCCCAGTTTTCTAGCTAGAGAGAATGGAGCTGCCCACAGGAGGCACAGCAAGTCAGGTTTCTCTGGGCTTGGGCAAGAGGGGGTGTCGGGGGTGTTGGAAAAGCCTGGCAGATGGATGCCAGTACCTGGGCACGGCCTGGGCATCCGGAGCTGGGGTTCCATCCTCATTTTTGCCGCTAGCTCGCTTTGGGACCCTGGGCTGAGATCGCCTCTGGGGAGCTCAGACTGGTCGGGCAAGGGGGGCACGGGGCCGTGGCTGGCATCCATGACCTCGAAGGTCCCTTCCAGCTCTGACATGCTACCACTGTATGGGCCTCGCAACGAAGCCTATCAAAGTGCTTGGCAACATCTTCTAACCAGGCCGTGGCCCGCACCTGGGGAAGGGACGGTCCTGCCAAGGACGTGGCACGGGAGTTTGTGAGCCAGTGTCCTCGGGGGGCAGGGAACCTGGGGTGGAGGGGCAGCCACCGGCAGAAGGCTCGGCCACTGTGGAACCAGCACCGTGTTTTTTTCACCATTCATTTGTGACGTCATCCTAAACCATAGAAAGCCCCCCTTTGAGCCTCTTTTTGTGCCCGAGACAATTCCCCGAGCGAGTGCCACCATGGTCTTAGGGGGGCGAAATGGGCTAAGGAATTCAGGGAGCAGAAGACGGGGCTCCTGGGAACCGTGGGATTGTGGCCGATTGAGAATTTCCACGCGCTCTTCCCCCTCCTAAGGGTCTCGAGTGTCTTTCCCTGCCAACATACTGCACTCCCCAGGCCAATGCAAGCTTTGGGGGGAGGCTTGGAGGGGAAGGCAGCGCCTTTATGTGCCCAGAGTCTAGCACAGTGTCACGCATTCAGTAGGTGCTTAATAAACATTTGTTGAAGTGGGCTGGATTCCGGGTAAGCGGGACTGCCCAAAGTTAGGCACAGGTGGAAGCTATTCGTGAGACTGAGACGGGCCCAAAGGTTTAAGTTCCCGGTGGGTTGTGAGTGGATGGCAGTCTTTGCCTACAGGACAGCTTTTGCAGAAGTCAGAGACTCTGGGACCGGGCGCTGGAAGGGCCCAAAGAGACCCACAGCAACAGCAAAACAAAGCGGAGGAGGCTGGGGGGAGCCTCGCTTTGCCCAGGGGCCACTCTCTCTCTCTCTCTCTCTCTCTCTCTCTCTCTCTCTCTCTCTCTCTCTCTCTCTCTCTCTCTCTCTCTCTCCACCTTTGGTACCTCGTGCTATTTTGTTTGTTTCTCCCGGGAAGGCTCCAGCGGAGGCTCCTCACTGACCAAGAGCATCAGCCAATACCCACCCATTGTGTGTCAGAAATGGCCTCTGCTCTGAGCCTCCAAAATTAAAGGCGTTTGACCCTGAGCCTCACGCATGACCTCTAGCAAGGAGCCTAAATAAGCAAACCTCCCAGCGGATGTTCCACAGAGCCCTGGAAACCTTGCCTGGCACTTTGGCGGTTCAGGGCACGTGTCTACAAAGCACTGTAAGATCCAGGTCTGCCACACAGCTCTTTGCCCGCGGATAAATCAGAGTTGGGGTGGAGGACATATCCCGAGCTTGTGTCATGAGATCTCAGGGACAGAGAGGGGCCTCGGAAAGCTGGGCCAAGCAAAAGGAAAATGCCTGAGATGGCTCTCACTGTGTGCAGTTGTAAAAATGAAGAAGCCGCGTAGGAAAGCGAGGGCCAGACTAGCCTGCTGGCTCGGTCCACGCTCAGAAAGATCTAGGTGGAAATCAGACTAATCTTGTTAGCTGTGGCCAAATAGAGGTCATCTTAGCTCTCTGAACTTCAGTTTCCTTATCTGTAAGATGGGGATACCTTAAATACCACTTGGGCAGGAGTGCTGTTAGGTTCGAATGAAAGGGATGCCCTTTTTGAAAATCCGTGTTCACTCTTAGGTTTTCTCCTCAATCACCTAATATCCAGTTTTCCTTCTTGCATGCCTCTGGGTGGGCATTCACTAAGCATTTGTTGATTTTAAAGCAATTTTGAGAAATAGGGCCTGTGTTTCCCAAAATTAGACAAAATAACAAAATAACCCATCAAACCTCTAGATGGGGGATGTTGGGTATTCCAATACTTAATGAGATCCATGGTGTGTGGGACAAAGACCACCAACTCATATAGATCAAATATAAGGAGATTTCTCCAAGTAAAAGCAAAAGAAAGGAATTTTATTATGATCTCTGGAGCAAGGCCTCTTTTCCCTCCACAAGCAGTTAGGCAAGAAGAGGAGACCCAGTTAATAGACAAGAATTATATAGGGGGTCTGGGCTAACACTCCCTATAGGCTGG
This sequence comes from Myrmecobius fasciatus, assembly GCA_023553655.1. Lineage (NCBI taxonomy): Eukaryota > Metazoa > Chordata > Mammalia > Dasyuromorphia > Myrmecobiidae > Myrmecobius > Myrmecobius fasciatus. The sequence goes on from JAJPUD010006417.1 coordinate 78,454, forward strand.
TTCTTTACCTTCATTAGCCAGGACAAATGACCTCACATTCCAAGTCATAAATGAGAAAAAACTTTCAGCCAAAGCACATCTTTAGGATTCCTAAAGTATCTCATATGGGAGTTTCAGTGCCAAGGTGTTCCCAACTTAGTCTCCCAAAGAAAAGGTCCCACTCTTTGTAAATCACAGGATTTCTGGAGAAAGAAACCTGGCCCTGGGGCAGAGCAGACACTGTCTCCATCTTGTGAGAGAGCTTTCACAGTTCACTTCCTTCAATGGGTTTTTCCTTTAGGTACTCTCCTTTATTAACAGAGAGGAAGCACTTCTCCACCCCTTAGTAGGCAATTCCACGATTGCTTCAGGGGCAAAGCATTCTTCACCATCTGGCCAACATTTTGGTGAAAGCATCTCCTAATTAAGCTAGAGACAGATTCCCCCAGAGACACACCTGGGGTCACAGTTCAAATGGCTGGCCCCAGAGCTTTTCTTTCTGGTAGCCCAAGGTCACCTTTAGGCCCCAGGAAAACACTGGAGTTAAAACTTTTGCCAGAGAGTGTGTTTATCCAGGCATCTAAATGCTGAAGAAAACCGATAGCCAAATTAAGAAAAATCAAACTTCTTAGGCATCAATTACAACCCCTTTGAGAGCAAGAATTGTTCTTGTTTCCTACCTTGATTTATTATTCCCCTCCTACCTCCCCCCTTCCCCACTACCCCCAGCCCCATAGCACTAAGCAGAGTTCCCTAACACACAGGTAATCAAGACATGTTGGCTAAATAGACATTTGTGATTTGCTTTTTTTTCCTTTTGCCTCTGGCCTGGCCTCCTTGACTTGCTACTTGTTTGTAATTGCTTGGCAAGTAAAGGAATGGGAGCACAAATAAATGTTTTTTTTTTCTGGGTAGTGTCTTTATATATATATTTGTGCTGAAGGAGACCAAACCAAAAGCAGTCCCAGCCCAAGCTGAGGCAGCAGATAGTCCTAGCACTTGAGAGTAAAATATGTGGTAGAGGTGGAAAAGAGGGGAAATAGGAAGGAGAAATATGATTTCCTATCCACTTGCCCCTAATAGGATGGATAATCTTGGCCAAGGCTTGTCCCTGAGCCTCTGTTCACTCCTCTGTAAAGTGAGGAGCATATACTAAGGGAAATTTTCCTTCCTTCCAGCTCTTAAGAGACTGGCGCTGCGTCCCCCTTTTAGAACATTGGCTGCTGGAATTAGCAGCGATGGTCCCAAGAACAGCTTCCTCCTGGAGACCCGCTGACCACATCGTCTTCCCTTAATAAATGACCAGAGTGGAGGGGGGGACCGCTGCCTGGCTGATTCATTTTGTCCTGTGAATTCACCAGACATGGCTCCCTTTCTCTACCATATGAGGAGGACCCCAAATACAAAAACCATGTATTTGCCCTTGGAAAGAATCTGCAGCAATGTGGATAGGACTCCAAAAAGAAGGCTCAAGATACTGAATTCAACATCTCAAATAATTGATTCATAGCATTTACAGTCACAGTGTATCAGCAGGCCTAAGTTGGTCTTTGGGGGGCAGGGGTCCTCTGGGGCTGTTTGCTGAAATTCTCTGCCACTTAAAATAATAATTCACATTTATATAGGACTTTAAGGTTTACAAAGCACTTTGCTCCTAACAACCCCGTGACCCTATATAAGTGCTAGGTCACTCATCCTGATTTTCTGGATGAGGACCGAGACTTAGGAAAAGGACCCAATTTATTTACCCTGAGTTGCACGGCTGGTAAATGGGACAGTTAATGTCTCACATCTAGAGGTGTCTTGACTCCCAAACTTAGCACACTTACATTATATCATTCTGTCCACTGTTCTCGCTTAACCCTCAGTTTTACCATTAGTAAAATGAGGGGACCAAATAAATGATTCCCAAGGTTCCTTTCAGCTTGGAAAATCTTTGTGATCCTAATATATCTCGTACCTGGAATTGATTTATTCAGTAACCTCAACTATTCAGAACTTAACTAACAAGTCAGGGAAAAAAAGCAACTAAAGCAGTTAAAGTAGGTCTTTTGATAACTATTTCAATGTAACTGATTCCCTTTGTAATCCTATGTATTTTATTTTATGCTTTTAAAAAACATGTTTCTGAGAAGGGGTCCATAAGGTCTCTCCACACTTTCAAAGGAGTCCATGACACAAAAAAGGTTAGGAATCCGTGGCTTAGAGTCTTTTCACTCTTATTTTAAATATAATTCTAACTGGCCTATTGTATACTTTCTTGGTCCCTAGCATAGTAAGCAGAGCAAATTGTGCATTGGAAGAGTGGGAAAGGGGGAGGAAAGGGACTTGAGATTTCACGCATAGTGACTGCAATGAGAAAGGACAGCTCAAAGCTTTGACAATAAGAAAGAAGATAAACTATAAAAAACAGACACAAGAAGATTAAAAAAAAAGTATAGTTTCGGGCTACTTGGTATTGTCAGTGCATCACGGCATAGTACAGTAACGGTGTTCAGAATCAGTCAGTCAATAAGCATTTATTAAGCCCCTGCTTTGTGCCTAGCATGAAGCTAAGTGCTATAAGACAAGGGCCAGACACGTCCCTGCCCTATTTAAGAAAGTAGGAAGGGTTCCCGTACTAACTACACTTTAGATTTTGAGGCAAACTACATCTCTGGCTTTATGGACCTCAGTTGCTCATGAGATGGTTAGTCTCTACATACCCTTCCAGCTCTAAATCTAAGATCCTCTGATGTCTGACTCACCATTAATCAGTTGCTAGTCTTTAGCCTGCCTTTGAGATGTCTCTCACATATATCCCCACCTTTTTATTTCCATGGCTACTGCTTGAGTTTAATTCCTCATCACCCCTTGACGTGACTGGTTTGAGTTTAATTTCTCATCACCCCTTGACTTGACTGGTAGCCTTGTAATTAAATCCAGCAGCTCTCAAACTTTTTGTTCTCAGGATGACTTTATATTACTGAGGACCTCCCCAAGAGTTTTTGTTTACATAATTTGCCTATCAATATTAAATGTATTGAGAGTAAAACCTTTTAGTATTACGAAGAAAATGGTTTTGGACTCATAGACCCCCTGGACCTCACTTTGAGAATCTCTGCTCTAGTTTATCCCACCCATTGCGCCAGATTAATCTTCCCAAAGGAAAAAACTCCATTCACAACATTCCCTTGCTCAACAAACTTCAAAGTGAGTACCCTTTGTCTGAAGAATATAAAATCCAAACTTATCGGGCAATACACAAAAGCCCCTCCACAACATGGTCTCAGTCTGGCTTTCCACATACCTTCTACCTCGACCAAATTAAACTCTGTGCCATTTCTCAAACCTGGACTGAACTTTTTCTAAAAGTCTCTGGGCCTGTGCTCATGTAGTTCCCTCCACCAGCAATGACCTTTCCCTTAATCTCTGCCTTTCAGAGTACAAAGGGTCTCTCTCAGGGCCATACCCAAACACCACGTCCTCCAAAAAAGCCTCCCTAATCATTGTCAAATTAGAAATACTCTCCCTTCTTAAAACTTTGTATTCTCTTGTGTAACTTCTCTCTTTCAAAATTATGATTTGATTTTAGATTTGTGTTTTAAATTTAAATCATTCCTGGAGAGAGCCCTTCCCTGATTTCCTCTGACCTTGTGAACTTTCCCTTGTATTAAATGAAAGAACAAATGAATGATTATATGAATGAAAATTGTTTCCATTATATTTTACACACTGTGCCAAAAACTAAAGTGTGAATACAAAGAACAAAACAGTCAGTGTCCTTGAGGAGCTTATATTTTCTGGGGAACAAGACAAGAAGAGGAGTTGCATATATGGAGAAGAGAGCTTTGGGCTGGGAAAATATGAGTATGGTAAATGAAACCCTATAAAGGAGTTTCAGGGATGGTAGTATTGATTTGATGAGAGTTCCTAAAGGAAAAAAAGAGAAAGGAAGGGACCTAAGGGACAGGAAATGATGTAGAGATGGCTGAAAGTTGGCCTTCAGGTTAGATTTCTGTTTGGGTCAGGCTAAAGGCCGGAGATTGAGGGAAGAATGAGCATCCATTTCACAGGAACTAAATAGCACATGGGGTCTAGGACAAAGTTGGCACAGATCTGGAGAAACATCCCCAATTAGGAGTCAAGCGTGTCGGAGGAAGAGTCAGAGGTGGAAGCGGGTTGAGGAGAGGGGCTAGAGCAAGGAGGTAAAAAAGCAAAATCAGGTGGAATATGAAGCATGTCTTAGCAGTTACACACAACACACGTCTAGTTTCCCACCTCTCTGAAGAGAGGAGAATCACAGACTGCATCTAGTCCAACTCATACCTGACCAGGATTCCCCTTTTCAATTCACTCAAGTCATCCCAATTTGGCTTGCTCTTCACCGTACCATAGTCTGCCTCAGACACTTGATAAACATAATGTGGTTGAAATGCACTTGGAGGAGGAAGGGGAGAAAGAGTCGGGCCATGGAATGGCTCACTCACCCCCAACATGAGCTTCTGTGAAATGTTACTGTACACTGGAAAGAAACTTTGCAAATAGTAACAGGGTGGTCCAGGAGGGCAAGTGTAGCTTCGAGATTGGGGCCGGAATAAAAGGAGGGAGCAGCTGGACCCTTGGCTAGACCAGATGGAACGTGGCTGAATGTATCATTAGCTCGCAGTGGAGGATCTAAAAATTCCCTTAGGTCCCCAAAAGGTGAAAGTCTGGAGTCTTTCTCTCTGTCTGGTCCATGCACATTGTGGGGGGCACGCTGGTGGAGGGGCTGGAGGCCTGATATATCCTAGTAAAACTTTCAGGAGAGCAGAGCGAAGGCGTCGAGCCTCCCTGCTTGTTGCTCGGTGAGGAGATTGGGGCATGTGGAAGATAGCTTCAGAGAGGGAAGGGACATGAAGGTACCCACCTGCCACCCCAACTGATTTTACAGGTGAGGACGCTGAGGTCTCGAGCGGCTTGGCCAAGGTCACACAGGCAGGAGCGGCAAAGCTAGGGCCCGAACCCAGTCCTCCGATTCCAAATCCAGGGCTCTTTCCAGTGTACCGAGCTGCCTCTGTTGTAACTTAGAGCACTGGGAATTAGCCATTTGGCAAAAGAAGTGAAAGGTGGCCTGCCTCAGCTAGGGAATTCTCAGAAAGAGAGAAGCCCCAATCACTCTCCTAGATGTACCAGGTCAAAAGGAAACCTTTTCTGCTCTGACCTTGTAGGATTTTCAGATGGTCCTGGCTACCTTCCAAACCAGAGGAAAAGCCCAGAAGGAAAGCCTTGGTGAAAGCACTGATAAATGCAGCATCGTTTACTCAGAAACAAACTGAACTTTGAAATTGCGCTGGGGAAAAAAAAAAAAAAAACAAGCAAAGCATGTGGCTGACTTTTTCAAAGGTGCTTAAGAAATAGAGGGTAGGACTCATCCAGCCATAAACTCGTGACCCTTTATATAACAATTACAAATGGCAATAATTCAAGATATTCCATTTTCCTGATCAGTGGGAAATGCTTTCCAAACATCTCACAGATCCTCATAATGCTAAAACACCTTGGGTTTTTAAAAGCTGAAAGGCTGCCATCACTGGCTTGACTATAAAACCCCCATTATACTCATGCATTTTTGTACTATTCACACTTGGTTTCTGGGGAACGGGTTTTTTTTAATAGAATACAGTGAGGGGGCGTTTGTTCCAAGATATTTCACTCACATCCCATCACACTGGTGATGAGGACATGCTTTCCAGGTATTTCTCTTTGCCTAAGAGGTCCCAAGAAATCTGGAAAGGAGTGACCAGTTATTTAGGCTAGACTCTTTATTTGAAAGCTACCATGTTTCTTAGGTCGCTGACTGACAAAGACTGAAGCCTCGGATTTTGGGATAGCTCCATTCCTGATGGGCGGCCAAAGGCCTCTCGATAATGCCATATGAGATCGGGTGAAGGATCTTGCAGCTGGACAAGAGAGAGGGCGAGGGGGAGAAACATGATGACTGCCTTCAGAATCTGGAAGGCTCTCATACGGAAGAGAAAGTAGAAGATCCGCTTAGCCTGGTGGGATGGAACTAGTAACAAGCAAATGAAGGCTTGATGTAAGGAAAAACTTGCTAATGCTTAGAGCTCTCCAAAAGTGGAAGGAGATATGTCAGGAGGTAGAGGGTTTCTTCTGTATGAGTGTACCCCAGAACTCTACCTCCTAAGGCCTCTTTTCTTTTTTCTCTCTCTGCTCTTTTTTTCTTGGTGATTTCATCAACTCCCATAGGTTCAATGTTCTCTGTGCAGATTACTCACAGCTCTACCTGCCCAATGCTCCATCTTGCTTTCTGCTGGACGGCTAGCTCCACCTGCATGTCCCCTAGGCATCTCAAATTCAACAGATCCTGCCCACTTCCTACCTCTGTACAAGGGCCACGTGATCATCCCAGGGAGAGGTTTATAATCTCAAGAGTTCTTCTTAACTCCCATCTCCCCTCACCCCTGAGCAGGCACAAAGGTGTCAAACTAGGTTGCTTCTATCTCTACCACAGTTTTTTTTTTTTTGCATTTCCTCCCCTCTCCGCTCATGCGCCATCACCCTTACCCCTCTTGCCTAGTCCCTTAATTGGTTTTTCTTACTCTGTTCCCTCCTGTCTTCAATGCCTTCCCCAGATAGTTGCCAAATTTCTTTTCCTAAGTCTGCTCATCCTCACCTCTCCAATGAGGTCCTGAAGGTCCCTTACCACCCTACAGATCTTTCTATGAAGCCTCTGATCCTCAGTTTAAGAAACGATTGTGGTTCCCTGTTGCCTCTAGGATAAAATACAGATTCCTCTATCTGGCACTTAAGTCCCTTCACCACCGGACCGTGAGACCTCTCTTTCTAGATTGAGTTATGCCCCTACCTCTTGTTTGCTCTTGTGTTCAAGCCCAACCGACCCACTTCTGCACAGCCTGTCCCTCATACCTGGAATGCTCTTCCTTCTCATCTTACCTTTACACCATCCCCAGCTCCCTTCAAGACTCAACTCACATGCCTCTTCCTCATCCACGCCATGAAATTTGAGTTTCCCCCTTTTGCTCACAGCTTCCGGCTGAAATTGCTCTGAGTCGACCTCGAGTGTATTATGCCTTGACCGACCCCCACCTATGCTGTTTTCCCCCAATCGAATGTAAGCTCTTTGAGGGCAGGAACTGTTTTTGTCTTCGTATACTCAGGGCCTAGCACGATGTCTAGTGCATAATAGGCTCTTGTGGACGCTTGTTGAATTGGACTGAATCCCTCTTCAGTGAAGATTCTCAAGCCCAAGACAAGGTGACATCTTGCCAGAGATGCCGCAGTGGGGATTCTCCCTCGGGAATGGCTGGACTCCACGGCCGCCTCAGAGCTCCCTTCCCACTCTGAAGTGAAACACAGCTCCTGGGAAAGCAAGGGCACGTTGCTGCCCAAACCAGTTAGGGCCTCCTCCACAGAGCCAGCGGGCCTGGTCCCACTGGGAGAAGAGTGGGCCAAGGCTCGCTTCTCATTCCTTGCTTAGCAAAAAGCGGCCCAGACTGAGGTGTGGGGCCAGAAGATGGCCGTGGCTTCAGGGCAGTTAAATCACATCTCGGGACTTCATTTTCCTCATCTGTAAAACATGGGGACTGGATGGGATGGCCTCCAAGGGCTCTCTTAGCTCTAAGTCAGTGATGGCGGATGTCGCCTGCTCCCATGTTCTTTACTAGCTATCACGGCTCTGGTGGGAAGCTTCTCCCTCTCCAAGCTAACATTTAGTTCATTATTGTTCTCTTCTGGACCCCCTGCGCTGACTCTATTGCTAAGTTGTTTTGCACAGTGTGCGTGAATCATTTTCACCACCATCTCCGAGCCAATTTCAGTCATTTCATATGGACTATCTAATAGCCATCTTTATGAGTTGTACTTCCCTCAAGTGCAAGTGATCCCTGCGGTTCCGATGGCTGCCACCTCCTGAAAAAGCATTAAGCACCTACTATGTGCAAGGCCCTGTGCAGTCTTGTGTATCTCCCCTCTGAGTTTGGGGTCAGGTTTCAATTCTCAACAAATTGTTTGCCATTGTGAAAGGAAGCTGGCAAGGGCCTCCAAAGAAAGGATTGATGCTCCAGTCATGTCCCTTTGCCCTCCCCATGTCCAGATTTCCTCCCTCCGGCTCACTTCTCCTCCACTGTTGGAGTGCCAAGGGCCCACTTGGCAGATAAAGGCTGCCTCATCCACTTGGCCGGCTGAGGAGGTCACTGGAGAATGAATGACCCCAGGTGATTGATGAGAGGGGTCCGACTACTTCTTGTTTCAAAATAGTTTTGAAGAATAAATCCTTTTTGGTATAGATAGGTAATTCCTAGAATTGTAAAGGGGAAGCAAAATCCATGTAAAATCTCTGCAAAATGTATAGGATTCAGACTTTCCCTTAAAAAAAGAAATTCTGAGAGTCTGTGACTTAGATTATTACCCAAAAGTTTTGTGGTCATTTTCCCTAATTCAGGACTTTGACAGCTAAGGAGAAATATGGACAGGACCTAGAAATAAAGTCTGAAGAGACAGCATGCAGAATTCGGTGGAGGAGAAATGCATGCTCTCCTAGGCACTCCAGCAATTTTGGATGAAGCTAGTGAATGATCAAACCTGTCAAGACCTCCCCCTATAGAAACCACAAGAAGCAATGGGTCCCTTCGGGCCTTACCACCAGTTAAATTTTTTTGGGGGGGAGATCTATCTTCCCCCATAGAGAAAAGCTTTAGAAATGAGATTAAAAAGAAGAGAATGAGGAAAATGTGAAGAAATGCTTGTTTTTCAAAGGGAAAAGTATCAGACTAATATCATTCTCCATTCCAATGATTCCAAGTAAGCCCTTCTTATAAGGGGTAAACTTTGACCTGTGATCCTGGAATCATGGGATGGTGGGAATGGACCTCGGAGATCATATCTCAAACACGTGTGCCATTTTCCTCCCCAAAAATAGCCTATCCACAATTCACTCTCAATTTTGCAGATGGTTTTGCCCAGATTCACACAGTAAAATTGAGAGCTGGGACTTGAAGCCACGTCTTCTGACTTGGGGGCCAGCACCGTACTATCTAGTCCGACGGTTTGCCAATGTGCTAGCTCACTCAGAGACATCCCCAACCAGCCAAGAGCCCACCTCCCCACTCTTAATGTCACCTGCGTTGTCGGCTGCTCTGCCCCTCTGGTTCTTCTCTTCTCCAGGCTGCCCTCACTGTCCTCCCTACTTCTCTTGATACTCGGGCTGAAGCCCTGGTCTGTTCCCTTCCTAGTCAGGGACGGTGCTGTGTCTGTCGAGGAAGCTGGTGTTTGATGGAGCAGCCTGGCCTGGCAGATAGAGAGCTGGCCTGGAACTCAGACAGACCGGGGTGGGTGGGGGGCAGAGGGGGTCCCATCCTGCCTGGGAAACGGCTGGGCCCTGGGGAGCTGGCAAAGAAGATGCTGACCTGCATTGGTAGAGGGAGTTTCCTATGCTGATGAAATCACAGCTCCTGTCCCGATCCCTATTTCCAAGATGACTTGACTTTATTTACTTTTTTTTTCTTTTTGGCTGCTGTCACTGTGCTGGTGCCATGGACAGAGACTTGCTTGAGAGTCAGATGACTTAATCTAGCACCATTCCCTGTGGCTGCTGTGAATCTAGCTCTTCCACGTTGACGAAGCACTTTCCTCAACAAATGAAGGAGACGGAGAGCAGAATTCTCCATCATCCTTTGCAAGCCGGCCCTCGTCCCCCAGCCGGGAAGCATCTGATAGGAACTTCAAAGCCAGACCTCCAGACTCCCCTCCACGGTGCCCACCAGTGAGACGCCTCACTTCTCACCTCTGTTTCCTCACCTGTAAAATGAAAGGGTTGGATTAGATCATCTCTAAGGACCCGTTCAGTTTGAACTCAAAGGATCCTTTGGTTCTTATTGAATTGGCTGGTCTGTGCAAACCCTGGGTGGAACCCCAGGACTGCTTCTCAGCCCTGTCATCCAGGGCCCCCCCCCAAGATTTCCACTATTCCCTATTACTCAATCTTCCATTGGCAGCTGCACAGTAACAAAATCCTGGATGCCTGAAATGTCCAAGGGTTTCCCCCATCTGATGCTGCCCTCAGCGCTGTCTTCCCTGGATGATTTTTCCCTCCGTCCTCATGGACACAGCTTTGAGCATCTTTCTGTGTGTTTAAGTGGGCACGGGGAGACCGGGATCCACACCGCTCAGCGGGCCGTCCCATGTGCAGGATCACGGCTGTGCTAAATGTATGTGACCTCAGTCAGATCAGGGAATGCAAATTCCACAGAGGCTGTGATTCCAGATTCACTTCAGAATTCACTATTGTGCAGTGTCATTATCTTGAAGGACCATTTGTGCAGGTGATTTAATCCAACCTCATCATTTCACAAATGAGGAAACTGAGGCTTGGGATGAAGTGATTTGTCCACTCCCTACTTACTCTCAGTCCATCTTCCCTCCAGCCACCTTGCCTTGCAGCCCAGAGACTCCGTGTGCCCTGGGACTTTTAACCCTTTCATTTTCAGAGCTTCTGCTTTGGACACGTATTGTCCTCAGGGATCAGGACCTCGCTAGGCCCACTATTCCGGGAAGGTTCCAGCTGCGGGACTGCTTTACTTCCTAATCAGCCGTCAGTTAGCATAGATTTTGACACATGGTAATAAGCCCTTAGTAGATGGATTTTTTTTCTTTCAAGGTTACAAGATATAAAATGGCAGTGCTAGGATCTGAATCCTAGATTTCCAAGTTGAAACCCACTACTCTTGACACTAAATCCCACGACCTCCCCAGTTCCTCTAATGGATCCTTATATGGCATGGTGTTTAGTCTTCTCCCCTTCTCAGAAACTTTCTCCTCAGGACAAGCTTTAGTTTGTCCCAGACAAATGTGGCTCCCAGGACACATCAGTCAGTGCTCCAGATCTGATTAGTGGGATTGCGGGCACCTTTCTTTAGTTAGTGTGCTTTTGTTAACACAAGTTAAGACGGCATTAGGTTGGGGGGGGGTTTGGAGGTGGATGGGTTTTTTGTTTTTATTTTTTAGCTGTCATGGATATCCTCCTGTTATCTTTTGAACATGACATCATATAAAACAACCAGGTTGTCTTTCATGTAAATGGTTGCCATATATCTTCTATCCTGCACATGCAATTGAGTTTTTAAACCTAAATGTAGCAATAGCATTTATTCCAAATACATCTGCTCATATTAGATTAGCTCCATTGTACTAGAGTGTTGAGCTATTGGATGACAATAATATTGACTAATCTACGTCTCCTGGCTTTGTTCCATTCATGGGTCTTATGAGCATACCTGCTTTTATTAAGATCATTGACAAAATGGCAAAACAGAAGAGCCCCAAGGAGAATACCCTGTGATGGTACACTCAAGCCTTCCAAAAGGTTGGCACTGATCAATCCTCTTTGGATCTGATCATTCACATAATTACATTAGAGATCACATTTTTCTGTCTTGCACCCAAAATATTGAGAAAGTCTTTGACAAATACCTGGCTGACATCCTGATATATACCGAGCCTCGGGCAGTTTCCTGATCAATTGAAAAAGGAGATGAGGTTAGTCTGGCCTGACTTGGTTTGCTGCTGTTGTTTTTTTTTTTTTTTTTTTTCTAAATAATATTCTTGATATAAAAGAATTGTTTGATTTTTAAAATATCGTATACTCTAAACAACAAAGCCAAATAAACCTGCATTTACAACTATTTACATTTTAAACTTAATTTCTACATGCATTCTGTCCATAACAGTTTATTAGTTGCTTTCCATAGCTTCTTTGTTTATTCATTCTTCTCTATCTGTTTATACGTTTGTCTTTTTACATAATTGTTATCAGTGTGTTTGCCCTTGAGGTTCTCTCGTCTTCATATTCATTCTGGTATCTTTCCAAATGGCTTTGCGTATCCCACAGTAATTGTTTTAAATGGCATTGTAGCGTATCAACACACTGACATTATACTTGGAACCATCAGTGAACTCCTGACCACATTTGATGGAGATATTCTCCCTACTCAGATTGCAGACCATCCATCCTGCCTTGTTTTATTGATTTCTGGTCAAGGTTCCCTTCATGAAGCTTCCATTGAGATGCTCTCCCAAGGCATCTGACACCTTTCTGAGAGTCTTATGGGATTTCCCTGCATGGTAACCCTGTCTGTCTGCTGCTCTTCCTCAGTCTCACCAAAAGCACATCTTTCTTCTCCTTTAGTTGTATGTGTCTTTTGGGATATATCCGTTGGCTTCATTGATAGTTTGATACAACCTCCTGCCACTCGCCATATACATTTCCATTGCCCTTTGGGCCACCTGTGATGATTCTTCTGCATGGGGTCCTAGCTCAGTGATGGAGCAGCTGAAAAAAGCTAATGCTATTTGGACTGGATTAGGAGAAAAACTAATCCTGATGACTTCTTGTAACTCTCAGCTAAAATTGGATCATCTACCTTTACCTTCCTTCTTGGGACTGCCTCCAATTTGCCCTGGATATATCCAGTCCCTTGGAATATGAACTCACTGAGGGCAGGAAATGTTTTTTTCCTTCTTCATATCCTCAGAACTTAGGGGAATGCTAGGCAGAAAACAAATACTGGATAAATGCTTATCTTCTTAGCTTCACATGGCCTGGTTTTCAATCCCTTCACCCTTTGGTCACCCTCTCTTCTAGAAATACTGGAGCTTGTCATTGCCTAGGAAGGCCCCGGAGGATGGGGCTAGAGGGGAGGAGGTGGGGGAAGATGGATTGTAGTGAGGGATGCCAACAATAAGAGCAGTCATGGGAATAAGCAGCCATTAACAAGATCAGGTCCTGGTACAGGATCTATGCTATTAAAGAGTGGGAGGTAAGTTTGGAAAGACTAGTTGAGGTCAAAGTAGAGTGACTTGAATCCTAGTTTAAGGTTCAGACTTTATCTTGTTGGATCCTTAACTTGACTGTGGTTCAGTCCTGTCATTTAATATGACTTTGATCATTGGACAAGGGCCTTTGGCATTTTTAATTGATCCATCAATGAATATTTGTTAAGTTCTTACTGTGTCTAACCAGTGGAGACACAAAAGAATAGTAAAAACCATTCCTACTTTCAAGGAGCTTACATTTCAGTAAGGAACATTTGTGCACAAATAAGTACGCAGAAGACATATACACCGTGGATAGAAGGAAGCTTTATTTTTTTTTTTTTTTAATTTTTATTTTATTTGAATAACATATGTGTGGGTAATTCTTCAACAATAACCCTTACATAGTTTTCCGTTACAAATTTTTCCCCCCAACTCCCCACCCCTCCCCCTAGATGGCAGGATATCCACTACATGTTAATTATGTTAAAATATTGGCAAATCGAATATATGTATACATATTTCCAGACTTATCATTGGTGTGCAAGAAAAATCTTATCTACACGAACGATATATCAGATAAAGGAAACACAATGTAAGCAAACATCAATCAAGGAGTATGAGAATGTTATGTTGTGGTCCACATTTCGCATCCCTCTCTCTGGGTGTATATGGCTCTCTTCAGTGAACAATTGGAGGTGGTTTGAAACATTTCATTGTTGAAGAGAGCCATGTCCATTAGAATTGATCGTCATATAGTACTGTTGTTGCTGTGTATAATGATCTCCTGGTTCTGCTCATTTCACTCAGCATCAGTTCATGTAAGTCTCTCCAGGCCTCTCTGAAATCATCTTGCTGGTCATTTCTTACAGAACAATAATATTCCATAACATTCATATACCATAATTTATTCAGCCATTCTCCAATTGAAGGGCATCTATTCAATTTCCAGTTTCTAGCCACTACAAAAAGGGCTGCCACAAACATTCTTGCACATGTGGGGCCTTTTAGAAGGAAGCTTTAGAGGGAAAGAAAGACAGTAGTCACCAGAAGGCCTGCAGAGGCCTCCTGTTGAAGGTAGCACCTGAACTGAGGCTAGAAGGGAGCCATGGAGATGAGGTTGGGAGAATACCCCAGGCACGGAAAAAAGCCGATAAAAAAACATGGAAACGGGACATGGAGAATCAAGTGGTCAACAATGGCTGGACTAGAGTGTTTGTGGTGGGATGTACTTGGTTAAAATTGGGAAGATGGGAAAGAGCCAGCCTGCAATACCTTGAAAAGCCACAGAACTTGAATTATTGGAGGTTATTATGCAAGGATAAGAGTCCAACTTGCACTTGAGGAAAGTCAGTTTGACCTCTTGGTGGAGGATTAGTGTGGGGAGAGACTTGAGTCAGGGGAGACCAATGCCACAGGCCATTGCAATGGCCCAGTCAGAGAAGGCAAGGTTTAGGATTAGGGTAGCATCTGTGGGAGAGATTGTATGTAGAGCAGAGGTAACAAATGCAAAAAGAACTGTGGCTCCCCAAATGGTACATAAAATCCCCATGGACTGCATATTGACTTAGAAATTACATCGTTACATAACAAAAGCTATTTTTATTTAACTATTTCTCAGATATATTTTAATTTGGTTACTGCTGCACACATCAGGGTTACCAGCTGGATATTGGCTACCTGTGTTGTAGAGAAAGAAATGCCAAGGTTAAACAACTGATTGCATCTTTGTGTGAGGAGCCAGGGATGACATGGAGGTTTAGAATTGGGATGACTGGAAGGGTAGTGATAGCCTCAGCAGTAAAAGACAAGTTCAGAAAAGGGAGAATTGTTCAAAGGAAAGAGTTTTGTTTTGGCCTGGTTGGGGTAAAGATGTCTATGAAATACTTGGTTCTAAACTTAGCAGATCAACAGTTAAATTAATTTTTATACAGAGGGTCTGTCTCATTTTTTGGGCCATTTACCAACTGTTGAACAGTTGTTTCCAATTCTTTGCAGCTACAAATGATGCAGAAAAATAAGACTTTTCTTATCATTATTATAACATTACTATGCTATGCTTCCAACTCTGGGCTTATTGGTTAAAGGGTTTGATTATTATTTTTGGCATACTGTCATTTGGTTTTCAAAAAGAGCCTCTAATGATTTGACATTTTACCAGCTGTGTGTGAGTGCTCCCACTTCCCCACACTCCCACAGGCATCAGGATTGCCCATCAGTATTTTTGGCCAGTTTTATGGATGTGAAATGGTACATTAAAGTTGCCTAGATTTTCATTTATTTTATTATTATTGAGATGAATATTTTTTCAAGTGATTTACAATATGTTTATCCTCTTTTGTAAACTATTTGTATCCTTTTAACTATCTGGCCTTTAAACAGCTTCCAAAATAATCTTTTTAAAGCACATCACTCTCTCACTCATAGTTCCCCTCTCTTCCAAAATAACGAAGAAATTCATCAGCTTAGTATGTAAACCTTTCAGTCTTTCAGTATTTGTCTCACATTACTCCCCCTTAAGAACTCTTTAGTTCCAATTAAAGTGGCCACCCTCGAAAGCAGAACTACCCACCTAAGCTGCTATCCTTACTCCTGGGACTTATTCTAGAGTTCGAGGAGGCTGCCCCTGGGACCAGACCCAGCCACCACCTGCCTCCTGACCAGATTCCTTCCCTTTCTATCACCTCCTCCTGCATTCTGGGCATAGGGCCCACAGAATATACCATCACCACTCGTAATCAGACATCAGGAGAAGGCCTCCAACAGTTTGAAGGAGTATCTGTCTCGGGAGAGCCTTTCCTATCCAGCGATACCTGCCCGGACCGAATCCTGAACCCAGTGATGCTGTGTACAAACCCAATCCTTGTCCTGTTGCCTGTTCCCTTATCCCCATTTATTCCATCCTCTCTCCAGAATATCCCATTTCCCTTTTCCCTGTGCCCTCTGGAATACCTGCTCCATAGTTAAGAAACTTCCTTTTCTCCTAAGCCTTTTTTTTTCCCTTTTTCCTTTCATCTTTTAGCATCCTTGCCACCCTTTGCAGTACTGGTGATACTTTTTCACTCCCTGGTGACAGGATTGTCCTTGATCCCCATTGCAAATTCCAACATCCCTCGGCAACATCTCCTCCTCTGAGATTCATGCCCTACGAAGGTAAGGTCCAGTCCAGGTTCTGGTGGCCTTCACACCCCAGGGATGCCAGGGGCGTTCTCCTGTTTCCTCATTTCCTTAATTCCTGCTTCCCCCAAATCCTAATTTCTGGTTTCTTGTTCTAGTGAACTCCTATCAGTCACATCAGACACACACAGAGATGGTCACACTTTCATTGTTGCTTTTCCTAACTAGTTGTGATGGTTTCCTGTTTCCCTGTGTTTTAGACCCCTCTGTCTGTCCTTCTCACTGTGACCCAGAGAACCTCCTCTGCCTTTTGGCTCGCTCTGAGGCAGTCACATCTGTAGGGGTTACATTCGTGGTGCGATACCGTCCTAGAACCCTTTGCACCCTTGTCTTATTGCTGGTCACTCTTGGCCACACCCTAACTCTGGATTGTTTCTGTCATCTTCTTTCGTGGCCATTCATTTGCTGCAGAATTAATAAAATAAGGCTACTTATTGATAAGGCCTCTGGACCCTGATGCTCCATAATCTCGTGATAACCCTTGGGCCTTTTTATGGGACTGGGTCTTCCAGTCACCCGGGTGGCTATCCCTCAAGCCTCTCTGCCCCCTCTTGCATTAAAGCCTTTGTCCCCCGAGTTACCCACTTAGAGCCATTTGCTGAAGGCTCCCTCTTCCTCTCCTGGAGCTGCCCTCCTGGAGGCTTTCTCTCTCTGGCTTCCTTCAAAACTCAGCTCAAATCTTACCTTCTGCAGGAGGCCTTCTCTAGTCTCCTGCCCCCCCACCCCATTTCTTTTCTCTGTGTCTGTTATAGATGCAAGTAACTACCCATGTAGGTAGTTATCCATCACTTCCTTCTATGTTTCTTGCTGCTCATCCCCATTGAATGGGTGCTCTTCGGGGGCTTTGCCTTGCGCCCCAGTGCTTAGCATAGTGCCTGGCACATAGTAAGCACTAAATAAATGCCTTTTCATAGGACCTAGTGAGCATTTCACCCTGGCTTCCACTGCTTTTATTTCCACTTTGACTTGTAACTGATGCAGATCAGCTAGAGGGTCTCCTTCCCTGCTTTCACGATGTTCTCTCACCTCTGAGTATATGTAGATTTACCTGTTTACATGTTGGATACTGCCAATAGAATATAGCTTTTTATGGACAGGAGGTGTTTTTTGTTTCATCCTCATGTCCCCCGATAACTAGCACAGTGCCTTGAAAGTAGTAAATGTTTACAATAACTTAGTAGAAACTTGTTGAATTGGATTGGATTTAGCCATTTATCCAGTGGTACCTGAATGTTGCTTGAATATTTATAGCAGCTCTTTAGAAATTTCAGATGCTAAATTTGTATTGATTATACTTGCTAAAAAAAGAGAAAAAATCTTTTTGACTATTTTATCATAATCCTGTTGTTTTGACTTGTATAGAACTTTCTCATATAACAAAATCCACCTATATTATACCCATTAACTTCTTCTGTTTAATAGTTTACAATTAATCTGCCCTCCACAATTGACATGGATATTTCCTTTAACTTCAACATTTATTTTTTTTCTTATAAAACTATGATCCTAAATTTCTAAATTCTTTTTTGGGGGAGAGCGAGAGATCTTATTGCTAGCCATTTCCCCAACTACATTTAAGTAATTCTTTCCATACTTTTGATCTTTTGTCTGTCTTTAGTTTTATTTCTAAATAAAAATCTATCTGACCAGTCAGTATAAGAGATTTATTTTTGCAAAAATGAAAGTTTGGGAGTGTGAGTCTACCTTAATTCAGTTTTTCTTCTTCAAATAAACCTTTCATATTTTTCCCTATTAGTTAGTTTGTTTTCCTTTATAAAGGTCAGGGTCTACTTCCACCCCCAATTAATCACAGAAGATCCAAATATCTCACTTGCATCAATCAAAAATAAACAAGGTGTGAATAAATCCCTAACCAATTTGAAGGTATCATAGGGGAAAAGATCATAAGACTGATCATCTGTCAGAGGTATCACTGAGGTCCAGACAAGTCCTTAAACAATGTGGGAGGAGCTTTGATAATTAGATGAAAATATAGGACGTTATGCAGGAAATGCTTTGTGAATTTTTAAAGGAAATCAGTTCTAGGAAATATGTCCTAGGGGACTATACAGAACAGAGCAAGATAATTTGGAAATTCAAAATCCAGTAGGGAAGTATTCAAATTTTGGAAGTTTCCAAATAGAGGAGTACTTTGTGCCTGTTTAAAGAAGAGCAAAGGGAAAGGAGTGAGCCCAGAGTGCTATGTTCCCCTTTCTATCCATGAGGTGAAGACCTTGCCAACTTGAAAGGATTGGAGGATCTCAGGATCCATCAGTTATCAGTGTGAGTAGCAGTGTGTCCCAGCAGTTGTGGCTGATGGCCTTACCTGCCTCAGGAGCTGACACATTACACCAAGGACAAACTAGACCCTCCAAGAAAATATTTTTTAGTATTCAACAAGAGCACTTTGAACCCAACAGAGTTAAAAGTTAAGAGGAACTTCATGAGGATTCCACAGAGAAAAAAGGACTTGTAGTAAGTTTGTGCTTTGGCTAGATTGGCTTTCTAAGTCTGAGACTACTCTCTGCAGAGATCTTGTGACTATATGTGTGAGAGTGAGGATATAAGTATGCAAAATGAGTTAGCATCCAGTTGGGAGGGTTGATTTTGTAACTATAGCTCTCCTGATCCTTTGTCAGTAAATAGCACTTTTGGAAAAGTTGATCTTAAGAGATGATTGACATTAAGGAGCATCCACCAGATGGGGTTCATGAGGGACCTCAACAAACCAGACCATCAGTGTTAATTAGAATTCTGCCAATTACCTTCTGGAGACCAAGCCAGACAAATGGATTGGGGCTGAGAGGATTAGCTCTGGAAGGCCTTCGACACTATTGGAGAGTCATCAAGGACTTGAGAACAGAGAAATACATCTCCCTCCCCACCTAGGAGAATTCTGAGATCATCTTCACCATGAAATCTTGACATCTCTTTGACCAATTGGCTTCAAACTGCCTTGCTGATTTTATATGTGGCCTGCAATGTGACCAATTCTCTTCATTCAACCAGTCACGAGATTTTTTTGTGTTGCCATCTCTTTCATTCAATGGGCCATAGTCTCTTTGGCTCTTTCAAATTAATTAAGGGGATTATTTTTACTTGGTTTGCTTTTGGACTGATAACATTTGAGCTGCCTAGACTTTTTGTGAATTAATTGTGGTTAGGACACATCTACATTTTATCATGACTTTTCCTGATTCTATAAAAATATATATTGGTATTGCATTAATTCTATTAATTAATATAGAGAATATTACTATTCTTGCTATATTGATTTCCCAATCCATAAACTTTGAATTACCTTATAATTATATAGGTGCTATAGTTCTCTCTCTCTCTGAAGAGAGAAGTGATTTCCTATATAAATATGTATATACATATACACATATATACATTCACTTGTGTGTCTTTGTTAATATCTAATTTAATTTTGTTGCTGCTGTTGTTGATTGTATAATTTTGGCTTCTTTTTATGATGTTTTCTTGTCTTTATTGGTAATCTGTAAGAGTACAGGCAATTTTATGGGTCTGCCTTGTATCTAGCCACCTTGTTAAATTCATTTGTTATCTTTTTTATTATTGTTGCAGCTTGAGAATTTCCTGGGTCAACAATCATGGCCTCTGCAAGTAATGGCTTTTGCCTCTATATTTCCTAGGTTAATCCCTCTAACTTTTTTTATCTTATTAGAATTTCTAGAATTTTTCATACTCTGCTGAATAGAAGTAATGGGAAGTGAGGACCCTTGTTTTGTTCTCGTTTTAGCATGACTTGTCCTTGATCAGATAAGATGGCCTCCTAAGTCCCTTCTAGCTCTAAATCTTTGATATGATGAACACACTCATGCTAACATAGTTCCCTTCATTTCCCAAGAACACACATATCACACCTTTAATTACATCCTTCTTACCAAGAAATTGGAAGTTGATCATTTAAGAAAAATGGCATTGCTGAGAATAAACATAAAATCTAGATGGAAAAGAATAAAAAGGACAGAAATGAAGTAATTCAATCTTATTTAACAGATAGTCATTTGATGACTATTTACCATATGGTAAAACTGAGAGAGAGAAGGATCCATCTTTCTGCCTCTCCCATTGTCTAGCATAGTGATCTTCTGCATCTGATTATCCCTTTGCTGAATATAATGGAATTGCTTGGAGATATAGCTCTGGAGCAATACATTTAAAATATATTTCTGATTTTCACAAAATATTAAAAGACATAGAGAAAGGCCTCCATTATGTTGGACAGATCCTCTTAAACAAAGATAAGAATAGTATATGTTGAGAAGACATAGATGGCTTGTCATCTAGAGTCTTGGATGGAATGCTTACATTAGATCCATCAAAGTGCCTTGGTCCTTTGGGACCCAGAAGAATTTACTCACTGGAAAGATGCCCTCATCAGTTAGTCAACAGCTTGGTTGACTATGTGCCGGACACTGTGCTAAAAACACTGGAGATACGAAGAGAAGGAAACAAAAAAGTCACTTTTCTCAAGATACATTCCAAGGGTGAATCTGCATGTCAACGAGGGACTAGAAACAAGATCCATACACAGAACAGAGGGAAGAGAACCTAAAATTTCATTGATAGGTAGAAAAGATGGGAAAGCATCTTGCAGAAAGTGAGGACCTACATGTACAAAAATAACTATTCTTTTTTGTGGAGGCAAAGAAATGGAAAATTGAGGGAATGCCCATAATTTGGAGGAATGACTGAATAAGCTGAGGTATATGAATGTAATGACATACTATTGGGCTATAAGAAATGATGAGCAGGCAGATTTCAGAAAAACCTAGAAAGACTTACACAAACTGATGCTGAGTGAAGGGAGCAGAACCAGGAAAACATGGCACACAGTAATAGCAAGATTGATGGTCAACTTTCATTAACTTGGCACATCTTGGCAATACAATGATCCAAGATAATTCCAATACATTTGGGATGGAAATGGCATCCACTTCCAGAGGGAGAATTATGGGAGACAATGTATGTCAAAGCATACTATTTTCACTTTAAAAAATTATTTCTTGTGGTTTTTCCCTTTTGTTATGATTCTTCTTTCACAATATGACTAATGTGGAAATATGTTTAATATGATTGCACATATATAACCTATATCAGATTGTTTGCCATCTTGGGGAGGGGAGGGGAAAATATTTGGAACTCAAAATCTTATATAAAATGAATGTTGAAAAGGATCTTTACATATATAACTGAAAAAATAAAATACCACTTACAAAAGTGAGCTTTGAAGAAAATCTAGACATAATAGGTAAGGAATAGGTGCCAATGTTGAAATGGACATTGGAAGAAAAAAGGCAGTTAAAGTGGCAGTAATGAGGGATGCCAACTGCTCCTAGACCACAGTGCCAGGGTAAGACAACCAGTTTTCCACTAACATGAATTGGTGGGTAATGTGAGCAGACCTTGAATTTAGCAGTGTATGGGGTTGGCAGAGAAAATGGGGATTTGGGTGATGACTTCATACCACCTTGTCCAGTGTGATTGAAGAGAAATGTCACATGCCAGCATCTGTTTGTGACTGAAAAACCTCCCTGCCCCTCTGAGATTGGAGACAAAAGCGTTTTAACTTTTCCTACATTTTAAGCCACAGAACAAGAGAGATCATATTCACAACTTCCTATCTGTAGGTCAAGGTTGTTGAGAGTAGTTCTTTGATGTCACTATTTGATATTTTAAGTAAATTGTCTTTGATCTTTGCTACTAATATGAAGGCTATGGACCACTGAAGTGGGGAATTTCCAGTTGGAATGAAGCAAATGATCCAAAGAAAGTAGAATCTGAGAATAATAGAAAAATCAGATCACTGTCCCCAACTCCAACAAAGGCTGCAAAGTTATAGGGATTCAAGAGGAACATGAATGGAAAAGATTCTCTGGGCAATCAGGGAGGATTCTGAGGGAATCTGTTATCTCAGACCAAGAATGGAGCAGATTCAATGGACAGGACAAGGAGGTATCCAGACAGGGGAAGTCCACCTTTCAGTCCTGCTTGTAGTTATTTTTAAGTTAATAGCTTAGATTTATGCTACAATTCCAACTACTACCTGAACATTCTCTCTGGAGTGTATGGGGTATTCAGGGAGGACTAGCACCTCTGGTATGAGGGCAGCTGATCCATTTTTCACCTACCTCTCACCTGTGGTTCCAAGGAGCTATAGCACGTACAGTGGCTATAACACAATAAAACTGTGGTGGCTGACAAACTAAACCCAGGTAAGGGTGACCAGCATCCATTAGGGAGTTAGGAGATGTCTGCTCCAAGCATGGGCAGAATGGGCAAATGGGAAGAGTCTGTTCTGGTGGCCATAAAAACAGCTGAAGCCCTTGCAGCTTGGTCTGCAAGTTATCTACATTTAGGGCCATCAGTGAAACTGCATCTTGTCCTGTTCTTGGTCTTCACTGACTCTGGAAGAGTGATGCTGATGATTTGGTGCAATGACTCTTAAATCCAATTCACAGACAAGTCAAGACTTTTTGAACCCAGATCCAATCTAGGTCATACATATGCAATCATGTTAAGCATATTTCCACATTAGTCATATTGTGAAGAATCAGAATGAAAGGGAAAAACCACAAGAAAAGCCAAAAAAAAAGACAATTCAAACACTAAATTTTTTGGAATAGGCAAAGGAGTCCCAACAAACTACTTTTACGAAACATGATACTGATACCCAAACCAGGAAGAGTAAAAAGATAAAATTATAGACCAATTTCTTTAATGAATATGGATGCAAAATTACTAAGTACTATCTAAAGGATTACAAAAATTACAAGGATTATGCCTTATGACCAGGATTATTACCAAGAATACAGGGATGGTTTAACATAAGGAACACTATTAACATAACTGATTATAGCAACAATAAAATTAAATTTAAATACATGAAAGGCTTTTGATAAAAGTACAAGACACTTCTGTTAAAATGCTTGAGTATAAGCATACATGGATTTTTTCCTGATCGTGTTTACCTAAAATCATCAACAAGCATCATTTGTAACAGAGTTAAGCTAAAAACCTTCCCAGTACTATCAGATGTGAAAAAAGTTTACATAGTCAACAATATTAAATACTGTGTTGGAAATCCTAGCAAGAGCAATAATGGAAAAGAATAGGAAATGAAGTAGTAAAACTTTTTTGCAGATGATATGTTATACTTGGAAAATCCCAGACACAATTTAAAAATTAGTTGAAATAATTTTAGCAAAATAGCAGGATATAAAATAAATCTATATAAGTTATCAGCACTCCTATATATTACAAACAGAACCCTACAAGAAGAGATACTAAAAGATAACCCATTTAAAATAATACAAGACAACACTAAATACTGGGAGCATATCTACCAAAACCCAGGAGCTGTATGAACAAAATAATTTATATGAAGTCAGATTTAAGTAACTGGAAAAATATTATTCATGGGTAGGCAGGGCCAACTTAATAAAAACAATTTTACTTAAACTCTATAGTACTATACCAGTTGCCAAAAATATATTTTACTGAGTTGGGAAAAAAATTATTAATTTGGAAGAACAAAAGCTCAAGGATATCAAATGAATGGGGGAAAAATGTAAAGGAAGTTTAATAGTACCAGATCTTAAGCTATGTTATAAGGCAGTAATTATCAAAACTATCTGGTACTGGCTAAGAAATAGATCAGTGAAACAGAGTAGACATACAATTTACAGCAGCAATTTATAAAAACCTTATCTTTGCAAGTATAAGGACCTAAGTTTTGAGGATAAGAAATATTATTTTTTGGTAAAAATTGTTGGGAAAGCTAGAAAGTACTCTGGCAAAAATTGGGCATAGACCAATATCTTACAACATTTACCAAGATAGGATGAAAATGGATACATGATTTAGATAAAGATATATTAAAAGAATAATGAAGAATGTGGAGCATATTACCTATCAGATTTATGGACAAGAGAACACTTCATGAATAAGAGCAGTGTGAGGTTAAATCAATTACATTAAATTAAAAAGGGTTGGTACAAATAAATGTAGCCAAGATCAAAAGCAAAGAAAATTGGAGGTGGGGTGGGAAATATAGTTTCTCAGATAAAGGTTTCATCTCAAATATAAAACGTCTGTAAAATCTTTAAGAATACAAGTCATCTTAATTGATGAAAACAAGTTTTCTAATGAAATCACGACAATTTGTAGTCATAAGAAAATGCTCTAAATCCATGGTTAGAGAAATACAAATTAAAAACCTTGAGATAATCATTTTACACCTATCAAATTGACTGAAATTATTGAAGGGGATATGGAAGGGTATGTGGAAAAACTGGGACACAGTTCATTGTTGGTGGAATTATGAACTGATCAACCATTTTTAAGAACAATCTGAAATTATCAAACTGCCTGCAATACCATTACTAGGTTTGTTTCCAAAAGTGATTAGGAAAAACTATATGTTCTAAAAATATTTATAGCAGCTCTTTCTGGTAGCAAAGAAGTGGAAATTGAAGGTATGCTCTTCAATTAGGGAATGGTTAAACAAGTTTGTGATATGGGATGATATTATTACTGTGCTAAAAATGGACAGACTTGCATAAAATAACAGAGCAAAACGAACAGAACCAAGAGAACATTGTGTATAGTAATAGCAATATTGTTTTAAGAAAAACTTTTGAGAGATCATAAAGAAGGGAAAGGGACTCACATGCAAAAATGTTTGTGGCAAGGAACTGGAAACTGAATGGATGCCCATCAACTGGAGAATGGCTGAATAAGTTATGGTATATGAATGTTATGGAATATTATTGTTCTGTAAGAAACGATCAACAGGAGGATTTCAGAGAGGCCTGGAGAGACTTTGCATGAACTGATGCTGAGTGAAATCAGCAGAACCAAGAGATCATTATACACGGTAATAACAAGACTATATGATGATCAATTCTGATGGACATGGCTCTCTTCAACAATGAGAGGATCCAGGCCAATTCCAATGATCTTGTGATGAAGAGAGCCATTTACACCTAGAGAGAAGACTGTAGGAATGGAGGGTGGATCACAACTTAGTATTTTCACTCTTTTTGTTGTTTGCTTGCATTTTGTTTTATTTTTTTTCCTTTTTGATCTTTTTCTCATGCAGCATAAAATTTGTGGAAATAGAATTGCACTTGTTTAACTTATTTTGGATTGCTTGCCATCTAGGGGAGGAGTTGGGGGAAGGGAAGAAAAAAATTTGGAACACAAGGTTTTGCAAGGGTGAATGGTGAAAATTATCCATGCATATGTTTTGAAAACAAAATTAATTTAAAAAGTAAAAACTTTTGAGTGACTATTGTAAATACATAAATTAATACAAAGGACATATTAAGGAAGATGCTACATGCATCCAGAGAAAAACTGATAGATGTATAGAATGTTTTTTTATAACACACACACACACACACACACACATATATATATACACAAAAACATATACATGCATATTTGAATCTAATGGTAGCCATCTCTAGGGTGGGAAAAAGGAAGAGAAGAAAAAATATGTTACATAACTATTATTTAAAAGGAATAACAAGTTGTATATAATAGACTTGCAGTTTCATGTGCAATCATATTTTCCATTCTATTACATTATGGAAATACTTGTTTTAAGTTCAAAATAAAAATTTTAAAAACACCCCATGATGCCATTGGTGGTCTTCAAAACTGAAGGATGAGCAACAATATTCTCTCTTGAGTGTTGAAACAACCCTGTGCAGCAGGTAGACTAGACATTATCCATATTTTATAAATGAGAAAGTTGAGGCTCATGTCAATGTTCTCCTCACTCCCTTGTGCTACATCTCTAAGAATTCTGATCAGAGGGGCAGTTGGATGATGCAGTAGATAGAGCACCAGGCCTAGAGTCAGGAAAACCTGAGTTCAAATGTGACCTCAGATACTTAAAACTTCCTAGCTGTGTGACCCTGGGCAAGTCACTTAACCCCAATTGTTTTCAAAAAAAAGAAAAAGACTGATCAGAGATGTATTGTAACAACTTAATGGGAAGAATCTGTGGGTCTCTCATTTGTAAAATGGAGATATTCATTTTTATAGTTAGCTTTGTTGTGAGAATCAAATGAAATAACACAAGGAAAGTGCTTTGTGAGCCTTAAAGTACCACATAAATGTCAGCCACCTGATGAGAGAAGATCAATATCTGTAGTTTACCCATCACATCATTTAGTCCCTCCAGGAAGCAGCTTGAGTAGTTAGGAAGGAAAGGTCACCATTCAGTGGATCTTCCAACTGTCAGACTTTAAATACAGACATGGCTTCCCATCACTTTTCCTTAATTTAGAATGGAGGATAGGGAGCTGGGGGAAGAGAGGCTCTTGTGCCCGGGAGGGAGAGAAGCTCTTACAGCTTCCAGCTCCTGCTAGGAAAGAGACTGCTTCTCAATTTTATGTCTAATATCAGTGTGCTTCCTGATCTGCTGGGCGAGGAGAGCTGCTTCGGGTATCTCAAAAGATTATTAAGCTGCCTAAATTTAAAGACCTATATGTGAGTTATTAAATGAACAAGGTCCCAGGAGAGGGGCAAAGGACCTTCCCAAAGGATGCTGCGGCTCTGCTGGAAGCCAGATATCTTCAGGACAAGATGAGAGGAGAGGGAGATTGGATGATCCAACCCAAAGAATATTGATTAAGATCATGGTCAGCCCTTTGCTGGCAACTATTTTGTATCTCTTACCCAGTCCATTCATTTTGGAAGACACAAAAATATCTCACAAAAGAGATTTAAATGTTGGCTAATAAACAGAATCAGGCTTTGAGAAGATCACAACTGGCTGACTCAATGGACAAAGGTGGCTCTGTCTTCCCCTCAGTTTAAAAAAAATGAGTGCAATTCCACATCTTGAGAAATCATACTCCAGGCCACCAGCAAACCATAAAAAAGGGGGGAAATGGAGAAAAGTGACATAGGACAATCAGGCAAAACAATGGCATCAGAGAAAAGTAGGATTGAAAAAGGATGTGGGATGACTGCAGGACAGCCCATGTGTTCCATTATTATTCATGAAAGATCCAGAGGTCTAGGGAAAAGACCCCAGAATGTTAAGCAAGGGATCTTTGGTGGATTTATAGGAGGGCAAGAATCTTGTTGGATGATTATTGAGATTTGTTATCCTCAGAAGAAGTATCTGCATTGATGAGATCACAGTTCTAGGAGAATAATAAAACATAAAAATTTTCCTACTGATTGGAATGACTCCCAAATGAACTGGACTATCTTGAAAAGTAGTCACTGCCACTGCAAATCTAGTACAGATTGGATGAGCTTTTGCTTTGGGGATGCTGTAGACAGTAATCATGCTTCATATCAAGATTGGATGAGTTGATGGCTGAGTTCTAACCCACAAATTCTGAGACTTTGAGTTATACTGACTTAATGTACATTTATGTGTGCCTGTTCTCCATTTAGCACTGCAGATATCTGGGTTTATTATCACTTCTCTCTCCCTTAGATTGATCTTGAATCTATTCCCGGTTTTGGATTAAATCTCACTTTTTTCCAAATCTATTTGGAAATTGGGAATTGGAAGTTCTAACTTCTTCCCCTCCCCCCCATCCTGGATAAGTGGTTTATTTTATAAATGGTTATATTTCTATTTTATATTTCTATTATTTTATATTTAAGAGCACCAAGTATAATTAGTGCCTTTGGATCCTAGGAACACTCAATAGATATTAATTTAATGGAATTAAAATGAATTGAATTTATAACCTGAAACAGTGAGGATCTTAGCCCAAATTTCTGTTAAATGACCAAATTGTATAGGTTTTTATAACAACTCCTAAGGGCTTAATCTAGGGGTGGACCAGGATGAGCTGATTATTCTCTGAACCAAAGACCTACTCTTTTTTTTCTTTTTTTCATTAAAGCTTTTTATTTGCAAAAAATATGCATAAGTAATTTTTCAACATTGACCCTTGCAAAGCTTTCTGTTACAAACTTTTCCTTCCTTCCCCCCCTCCCTTAGATGGCAGGAAGTCTAATACATGCTAATTATGTTAAAATATTTGACAGATCGAATATGTGTATATGTATTTATACAGTTATCTTGCTGTATAGGGAAGAGAAAAAATAAAACTAAAAATAAAAAACATGAGAAGGAAAACATAATGTAAGCAAACATTTATAGAGAGTATGAAAATGCTACATTGCAGTCCAGACTCTCATCCCATAGGCCTCTCCCTGGGTGCACATGGCTCTCCTCATCACTGAACAACTGGAACTGATTTGAAACATTTCATTGTTGCAGAGAGCCTTGTCCATCAGAATTGATCGTTATATAGTATTGTTGTTGCCGTGTATAATGATCCCCTGGTTCTGCTCATTTCACTCAGCATCAGTTCATGCAAGTCCCTCCAGGCTTCTCTGAAATCGTCCTGCTGGTCGTTTCTTACAGAGCAATAATATTCCATAACATTCATAAACCATAATTTATCCAGCCACTCTCCAATTGATGGGCATCCACTCAGTTTCCAGTTTCTAGCCACTACAAAAAGGGCTGCCACAAACATTCTTGCACATGTGGGGCCCCTTTCCTTCTTTTATGATTTCTTTGGGATATAAGCCCAATAGAAACACTGCTGGGTCAAAGGGTATGCATAGTTTGATAACTTTTTGAGCATAGCTCCAAATTGCTCTCCAGAATGGTTGGATCTGTTGACAGTTCCACCAACAATGCATCAGTGTTCCAGTCTTCCCACATCCCCTCCAACATTCGTCATTATCTTTTTCTGTCATTTTAGCCA
Organism: Myrmecobius fasciatus; assembly: GCA_023553655.1. NCBI lineage: Eukaryota > Metazoa > Chordata > Mammalia > Dasyuromorphia > Myrmecobiidae > Myrmecobius > Myrmecobius fasciatus. The sequence continues at coordinate 107,208 of JAJPUD010006417.1, forward strand.
ATCTGACAGGTGTGTAGTGGTACCTCAGAGTTGTCTTAATTTGCATTTCTCTGACAAGTAGTGATTTGGAGCACCTTTTCATATGACTAGAAATAGTTTTAATTTCATCATCTCAAAACTGTTCATATCCCTTGACCATTTATCTATTGAAGAGTGACTTGAATTCTTATAAATATGAGACAATTCTCTATATATTTTAGAAATGAGGCCTTTATCAGAATCCTTAAGTGTAAAGATGATTTTCCAATTTGTTGCTTCCCTCCTAATCTTGTCTGCATTAGTTTTGTTTGTACAAAAACTTTTTAACTTAATATAGTCAAAATTATCTATCTGGTGTTCAATTAAGAGTTCCAGTTCTTCTTTGCACACAAATTCATTCCTTCTCCAAAGGTCTGAGAGGTAAACTATCCTATCTTCCTCTCATTTGCTTATATCACTTTTAAAATCATGAACTCATTTAGATCTTATCTTGGTATGTGGTGTTAGGTGTGGGTCAAGCACTAATTTCTTCCACACTAGTTTCCAATTTTCCCAGCAGTTTTTGCAAAGACCTGCTCGTGAGAAAAAAATTCTCTTCTGGGAATGCAGATAAGTCACATGTCTGTTCTGGGTCTCAGCTTCCTCATCTGTAAGATGGCAATAGTAATATTGACTCTATCCCACAGATTTTTTTAAGGTTCCAGTTAGATAATTATAACTGACACAAATCCTTTTATATATATATATATGTTATCTCATTTAAGCTTCACATCAGCTCTGAGGTTTTTCCCCTTCACAGATAAGAAAACAGAGGCTCAGATGATAGGATTTCCCCGGGTTACACAACTGCTAAGTATCAATGGTGGGATTTGATTCTAGCTTCTCTCAATTTCAATATCCACCAGTCTATGGTGGTTCTCTAAAAATATGTGAAAAGCGATTGGCAGCTTTACAGCATCACATAAATGTCCTTTATTGTTGTTGTTGTTATTGGAACTGATTGTTGCTGGAAAGCAATCTCACCATCAGTGTCTGATCTCTATTGATGGCTATACAGGTAGAAAACAAAAATGACAAATGGAATTGAAACCCAAGATAAGCCATTAACTGTAAGAGAACACTCCAGTCCCCTCAAGTCACCTGGCTCAAATGGTATAAGCCCAGTATATCAAGAGATGGTACCATTCTGGAGCTGATAGGATTACTGATCTTTGAAAGGTGGTGCAAGAGGAATGAGTTGAATAGGAGTGGTAACAGTACCTGGAAGAGGTGAAAAAGCCCCCATTGGGGACACAGGGTATCAGAAATGGCCAGGTCACATTCATTTCCACAATGAAAAAGCCTGAGTCTCAAGGAAGCCCTTGAAGTTGGACAAGTTGCCAGCTGCCTGGTGCTCCCTGGGTTTTGACAGCCTCAAATCTGGCAGGTTTCTTAGAACTGAGTTCTTCAATTGGCATGTCTACACATCTCAGTGCTTTGGATCTCAGTGCCCTGTAGACACTGCAGTTATGGTCTGATCTTGCCTACTCAGTCCCAGGCAGGAATTGTTCTTTTCCCTAGCTCAGGGATTTCCTTAATTAATAGCTTATGTTTTCCTTGCTCTAGGTTACACACAATGAAGCACACAAGAAGTGTTTGTTGCATGAGTAGAGGCAGACAAATGCCCCAATTTTGGAAAGGGATTTATCAAGGTATTTGACAAGTGCCTCTTGATATCCTCGTGGATAAGATGAAAAGTTATGAAAGAGAAGATAGTAAAATTAGGTGAGTTCAAAGCTAATTGAAAGATGGACCCCAAAGAAGACTGAGCCTCAATAAACTTGAATTCTTATGGAATCCCACAGGACTTTCTCTTTAGCCTTGTTTTTTATGTGGTTTGCCATTTCCTTCTCCAGCTTATTTTACACATGAAGAAACTAAGGCAATCAAGGTGAAGTGATTTGCCCAGGGTCACACAGCTAATAAGTGTCCGAGGCTGGACTGATCCCAAGCCCAGATTCTATCCGCTGAATGGGATACTAAAAAGAGCTCAGTAATCTAGAAAATTTGCCTGAATGTCTTAAGAGAAAATTTTGTGTGTATAAATGTCAAGTCCTATACTGGATCCAAAAAGCCAACTGCACAAATATATAGATGGCTAGGCAACAATTCATATGAAAAAGACTTGGGATTCTAGGTACTACGAGTTCAATTTGAGTTTGATAGGGAAGCCAAAAAAAAGTTACTATCATCTTAGATGAAGTTAAGAGATTCAGTATCCAAAAAGAGGTGCTGTAATGCGGAGGATAAAAAAGAATGTTCAAGGTTGGCCCCTGACAACATACTGACTATATGACCTTGGACAACTCAGTGGATCTTGGGAAAGTCCTTTTGATGTGGCTGATTTCTGCTACACCAGAGACTTCCTAACAATCCACTCTGTCCAAAAGTTAGATGGGCTGACTCAGGAGGTGCTGAGCTACTCTTCATGGGACAGCTTCAAGCAAAGGCTGGATGACTAGTTGTGGAAAGTGTTCCTGAAGTCTCCTAAAACCTCAAAGACTTTTTTAAGATTCCTCGGCATGAGCAGAGTTGTATTCCTCATTATGGACTTTGTGGGGTTTGGAGGACAGAGAATAGGAAATTGTATCACCTCCCTGATGGGAGAAAAGGGCAATGGTCAAATGAAGGGAAAGACATCACCTTCCCCAACTCTTCCCCTCCCTCTCCCAACCCATCCTAGGGCCATATACATCAAGGTATGAGGAAACATTTACGCCAGCCAATAAGCACTTATTAAACACTTATTACCTGGTAGGTGGCTTCTAAGTGGCTCAGACCTAGAGACAGACTCATCTTCCTGAGCTAAATCCAGTCCCAGACACTTACTAGCTGTGTGACTCTGGGCAAGTCACGTAACTGTTTGTCTCAGTTCTTCATCCGTAAAATGAATTGGAGAAGGAAATGGCAAACCATTTCAGCTTCTTTGCCAAGAAAATCCAAGATATGACTGAAAATGACTAACCAGCAAAATGTGTTAGGGTTGTGCTACTACAAATAAAACAGTCCTTGTCCTCAAGGAGCTTACATTCTAATGGGAGAAGACCACATAGATAAAAGGGGGGTTGGGGTGAGAGAGATTTTACTGTGATTATATAGAGTTTATAGATTATATAGTAGAGAAAAGTCTAAAGTATAGAAGAATGGAGAGAAATGAGACATGGCAGGAGGGTCTAAGAGAAGCCGCCCGATCATAGCATAGGAGGGGTCTTCCAGAATCTCAGAGCTGGAAATCACAGAACTGGAGTGAGATTCAGGACTGAAATCTGGAACATAGGCAAAGAAATCTAGATTGTAGCCTGGAAAGGAATGAGACCCACTCCTCCTCCCTGACCCATCCCCATCCTCAACATACACTGCCCCCCACCACACACAGAATTGAACCATTTATTCTCTGTCACGCCAAGCACACTATGGGGGCTTAATAATTGTTCAATAGTTAATGGCAATGATATTCATTCATCTGGCGCCCTGCAGTATTTAACGTAAATGGATCAATTAATCAAAGCCTTTTCCTCCCCAAAAATCTACCCACCATCCTGGCAGGAGCCTGCACAATGCTAAAGCTAGCATCCCTCCAGCACAAACTGTCACAAGAGGTACAGGGGCATGGGAGCAGTGCCAAGGTCCAATATGATGGCTGGGTCAGACAGGTTTCTCCCTCCAGATAATGTCCTCCCAAGCTACAATCTCCCTCCTTCACACTGAGTTGTCCACCTTCCCTTGTTGTTGTCACCCGATCATTTCAGTTGTGTCCAACTCTTTGGGGTTTTCTTGGCAGAAGTACTGCAGTGGAAACTGAGGCAACCAGGAGTAAATAGGTTGCCCAGTCACACAGCTAGTGAGTGTCTGAACCAGACTTGAATGAGGCTTGATACCTGCCAATATTTACCTCTGATTCTTTCCTTCATTAATCTGATCTTTAGGTCTACAACCTCCAGCTTCCTTTCTCTGGGGTACCACCTTGTACCATCTTAGCCCCAGCTCTAGCCCTAGCTCCTAATTATGCCAATTTGGATTAGATAAGTATGTAGAGGTTGTATGTGAGTGTAATTCTAATAATAGTTAATGGTTTATTTTTTTTCAAATCCATAAACACTTGTAAGTTACTTACTAGGTGCTGGGCACTGTGCTAAATACAGCCCCTGCCCTCTAGGAGCTTGTAGTCTAATGGGGGAAACAACATGCAAACAATTATGTACTAAAAAGATGCAGACAGGATAAATTAAGGAAGAATCTTGCTGAAGTTGAGATTATAGCTGAGACACAAAGAAAATCAGAAAAAAATGGGAGGCAGAGGAAAAGAGAAATTAATCTCACAGTGCCTCCAAGAAACTGTAAAACTGGAAATTGCAGGAGAGTTGCCAGCCTGCATTGAGAGAAGGGGAGAGAACATTCTTGCTTGGAGTCCCCTGCACAAAATAAACTGGAAGCTTGAGCTTCAAAGTCACTTAATCCAGGTCCTCCACTTTGAAGATAAAGAAACTGAGTCCCAGCCTCTTAGAGACTGCACAGATTAACCAGGATTCAAATCTAGGCCTTTGGGCTCCAAATCCAAGCCTTTTACCATCATACCATTTATTATACTGGATTTAGGATTTTATTTTGCAGGAGCACTGAGAGATTAAGTGATTTGCCCAATGTCAAACAAGCAGTGAGTGATGTGAAATGCACAAAGGTAGAGACATCTCCATCCCAAATGCTCACACGAGCTGTTTATGTCTGACCTACGGTGGAGCCTTCCAGACTCTTATTGATCTGATCCACCACAGTCAGACACACTGTAAGCTAAGTCTTTTACCTTAACTCCAGCACTGAGTCCTCTTCAACACAAAGGACAGCCCACCCTAGAGAGGCTGAACCTCTGAACTCAGGGCTCCAGACTCTAATCCTGGGGTTCCATTCACTATACCATTCTGTCTTACTACCATGCTATAGTCTTTGATCAATATGCAAATACTTATAAATACTTGTATTTCAATGGTGGGCATCTTATTCAATGGGTCAAATTCACCAGGATATTTAATTAGCTTTCAGATAGGGTCTATCTTGAAGTGAGATTGATGGTGATCATTATGCAAATGGAATAGAACAAACATTTTGAGTTCTGCTTGTTCTAGGTGCTGGGGGAGAGAGGCAGGGTTTGGTTAAATCATGGTGCCCACTTTCAAAGCACTTAGAGCCTATTTGAGGGATATCAAGCAGAGAGCCATAATGCACACTATTATATGATCACATAAAACAAAGTGCTGGGTGAAGCTCAAGGGAGAAGGGATCAGCCTAGGTTAGCTGATCTTTGAGTTAGGAAATTATTAGATAAAAGAGAAGGAAAAACATTTATTCTAAACTTTGTAAAGATAGCCACAGAATTACAGAATGTCAAAACTGGAAGAGAAGGGAACAGGAAGTTGTCCAGTTTGATTGGAGCCTAGTGCCCAGAAGAGAGTCATGTGAGATGAGCTTAGAAAGGGCCCAAATGCCCCCCAAAATCTGAATCATCTTGTAAACAATAGGAAACTATTGATGATTTTTAAGCAGAGGAGGAAAATTACTATATCTCTGTGAAAGAAATATTTGGGAACTAGTATAAAAATTGATTAGAAGAAAGAGATTGAGGAGAGAAATACTGAAAAAAAATTGACATCAGTGATTTTTGAAAAATTATGGGGGAAAAACAAGATTGGAGAAGGAAAACTGTTGTTCCAGTTTTTGAAAATGAAGAGAACAGTCTGTAAACTATAAGCTAGTAAGTTTGACATTGATTCCTGGGAAAATCCTAGAATGGATGATTAAAGAGGGTTAAACATCTCAAAATGGAAGTAATGATTATGAAAAGCCAATATGGCTTTCTCAAGAACAGGTGATGTCAAATGAAATTAATTTATTTTTTTAAAGTAAAATTACTAATTTAATAGACAAGAGGTATGCTGGGGACATGGAGTAGCCATAGTAGATAGTGGTAAAGATAAACAGATAGAGGTAGTGGATAGAGCAATGGGCCAGATGAAAGGAAGATCTGAGTTCAAATTCAGTTTCCACTTTTAGACTGCTTGATGTCAGGAAGAATTTCCTAATAATTAGAGCTGCCCAAAGAAGAATGGACAGTCTTGAGAGATAGTAGTTTCCTGCTCCTTAGAAGTCTTCAGAGACTCATATATTTGTCAGATATATTATAATGGGGTTACCTTTCATGTATGGGTCGGACTATACAACCGCCAAACTCTCAAAATAGTCTGTGATTCTAGGGTGGGAAGACCTGGAAGAAAACCATTGCAATAGTTCAGGCAGAAGGTAACGAGGATCTATAATATTGTAGAAAAAGACAAGAAGGGGTAGACATGAGGAGTATTTGCCAGATGGAATCAACTGATTGGATATTAGAGGTAGGGGAGATAGGAGTCAAAGGTAAGTCTAGAGTTAGGTTAAAGTTTTAAGTGGGACATCCATGTGAAGATGTCACAGGATCATAGATCTGGGACTGTAGGGGATCTTAGATGACATCTAGTCCAATCCTAACTTAGGAGGGAACTTAGAGAGGTGAAGTAGTTTGTCCAAAGTCACCTATGTGGCCAGTGACAGAACTCAGGCATGATTTGGAACTCAGCACATAGTACAGGATCAGAGAGATATATTGGAACATCATTTGCAAGGAGGTGGTGGTTAGAATAAAAGTAAATTGGGATTGCCAAGAGAGAAAGTATAGATAAAAGAAATGAAGGTTAGATATAGACCTTGGGGAATACCCATCCAGAAGAGGCAGGAAGCAGATAAAGAAGGATTCAGACCCAAGTTCTCCCAATTTCAGTTCCATTGCTCTTCCTGTTATACCACACTCTACTCTATTCAAATCAAAGCATTTATCAAGCTCTTACTTCATGGCTTGTGTTGTATTACAGAAAATAAGCTAACATCTTCAAGACCTTAAGTATAAAAGGACATTAAACATCAGATAAGGGAGAAAGGGGAATGAATAAAGAATATTTTCCATGAAAGTCCATTTATCATTTCTTACTGCATAGCAGCTAAGCCTTTCTTTAATTTCCAAGAATGTTTTTAAACTCAATGACCTTGAGATTTGAGGTAAATTCATACTTTAATTACCACTTATCTAAGAAAGAGCTTCTTGACACATGTATTTCCGTTTTATCGTCATCCAAGATGGACTGAAAATATGAGCTTGGGTTGATACTGGCCATTAAGATTTTCAATATTTCAAACACTTCTTAAAGCCTTTTTGCTCTTGAATAAAGCAAGACTCTTTATTTAGCCTGACCTTCCAGGTTACCTCCCTTGTCAACTGCCCCTTTGTAACTCTGCAATGATATACTAACCATCTTAGAGCATGACAACCAGTCAGCTGGAGATGGAGAAAGGTTGTGAAATAAGATTCGCTTAAAAATAACATTTTGACCTATAATACAAGCCTTCGGTATAAGTCCCCAGCTTCTTCTGCTGTCTAAATTGTCTCATTATAAAGGCTATTTGGGGAAATGCTGCAATGTTGTCAATAACATCTTCCACATCTGAATTATAGTTTAAAAAATCTTGATAGTTTGATATTTATGTGTTTAAAAGTAAACTTTCAACAAAATTTAGGAGATAGGGACTAGGTATATGATTTCATTGATATAGGGAATTCCCCAAAGTGAGGAAACTTCCTATAGGAATGAAGTACTATATCTTTTGTGAAATTTATTTTTAGAGAGCTGTCCAGAGCTACTGAGAAATGACAACTTTCTCAAGGTCACCCAGCCAACATGTTTGAAAGGCAGGATTTGAAGCTTGGATTACCTGGCTCACAGGCTAATTCTCCATCCACTTTGCCACACTGCTAATACATAAAATGTACTAATGCTAAATGGTGGCTATTAAAAGGGACTTCAGCAACCATTTGGTTTAATGCAATACAAATGAAATTTCCATTGGGTGGCCCTCCAACCTTCTGCCTGAATACATCAAAGAAGGGGGAACCCATCATCTCTTGAGAAAGCCCCAAAATTTAATTGTTAGGAAGTTATTCCTTCTTTGTTTCTTTTGGATGTCCTACCTACTCTTCCTAATTCTGTTCTCTGGGACCAAACAGAATAAATCTCAATTGTTACTCTGTATGACAGTCTTTCAGATATTTGAAGACACTGCCATGTGCCCCCCGGAATCTTCTCTTCTGATAATAAACTTCCCCAGCTTCCTCTCTGAAGCATTGAATGCTTTCTTCTTGAAGTATTTTTTTCATCCATTCAAAGGACTCTTAATTCTCCTTTATAATTGAAGAATAACAGGGAAACTTACCTCTACTTTGCCCATAAATGTTACCCGACATTAGTAGAAATATATACTATGTGCACTAAAAGCTACTGTAAGTCTCTTCCATGCTTTCTCAAAGGAAGTCTAGTGATTCTCTGTCATTCTTGCTGGTAAACTTTTATGGGTAATCCATGTTTCTATCATGGCAAAGTGCCTGCTAGTCATCATGAAGGCATTATCCCTGAGGGTATCTCTCAGGGATTTTATTCAGAATAATCCTTTCCTTATCTTTCTAGGACCATCCCATATGTTTATTCAGCCAGCCTTTGATTCCAATGAACAAATCCCTCCTGACATTTGTAGTCTGAGGAGAATCTGCCAGAGGGATTGGTGAGGAGATCCAGATTTCAGGTTCCTCTTCTCAGTTCTCTTAGTGGACATTTATGTTGAGGGCAAGAGAAGGGAGATACAAGGCTCTACTTGATGAAATCAGAGATCCACTGAAGTTTCTCTTCATTCTGTTTGGTTTTCATATTATATAGTCATTCCCAATAGGATGGATATGTATTACCGAAGACAAGACCTACTTTGAAAATTTATTTGAAACGAATTCTAGACTCCTCTCCCAGAACCAGAAAGACTATATTATATGACCCCCACTAATTTATAAGATATTCCAGGGGTGTCTTTATCTAATGTTTTTGATTGGACTTAATCTTTTAATGAATTCCCTACCATTCTGGTGACTACTTTCACTTAACCAATTAACACAAATTATTTTTTCTAAATCCCCCATTTGATTGTAAACTCCTTGAAAGCAGGGATTGGTGCTAGAAAAAGGGATTCCTTTTTTAGCCTTTTTCTGTATCCCCAAATTCTTAGCACAATGTCTGGTACACAGTAACCACTTAACAAAAACTTATTGACTAACTGACAAAGGAAGTTTGTACAGAAGTACAAACATGTGCCCAACACCTAAAGGACATATTTTTCCTGGTATTTTAAGAGTAGACTTAAACTTAAAGTAATTTTTTCATAATGTCTGCTCAACCAAGTTCACTTTCAGATTTGGAATAGCCTCTGGAAGTGTCTTGATTTCAGCTATTGCTGGTTCCCTCAAGTTGTTCCTTCTTGACATTCTTTTTTAAAATGTATTATCAGAAAAGGATGAGAAACAGCCAGAGGGTTATATTTGGGTGGGACAAAGATGGCCTGGTTGATGAGACCTTATGTGTTAGAGAAGGTAAAGGAAAACCCCTGCCAGCTGGCAGTATCCCTTCCTCCGCCCTCGATGCCTTTCTCCCTGGGACAACTCGCCAGATTTTCCCACAGCCAGAAGGGGACCAGGAATAGGGCAAAGAGCCTCTAAGCAAACCCTTCTTCTCATCTCTATATGGAGTTTGTCCCACCACACCCTGCCTCCTTTATCCTCAATATCCCTATACGCCCTCACTTTGTGGGCAGAAAAACACCACCATGTCGAATCCTGAAGGTATCATTATATCTGTGACTGGCGTTTTGTTATAATGGGCCAGTCAGCATTGGGTTGGACTTTCCTGTGAACTATTGAGCCCTGGCCCTTGGCATCAGGCCAAATCAGGCCATTCTTAGCTCTCCATAGGGCAATTCTGAGAAGAGAGACCAGATGAAGTGCTTCTCAAAAAAGGAAAAGCAGCTTGTGGAGCACAGTGGGCCCAAGGAGACGCTTAAATAATTGCCAGACTCCCCATTTCCCACTATCCCTTTGCTACCTGTTCACTACAGTGTGCCTCGTTAACAAGGAGGCCCAGGGAATTCAGGACAGGATCCCTACATCCATAAATCAATACAGAAATATTTCCACACCACCAAAACAGAGGAGAGCTACATGTTAGCGTGCTAAGTCCAGAAGAATAAGACTTTCCTCCAAGAATTCGCCATCTAATTGGGAGATAAAATATGTGCCCTTCAAACTATAACATGAACCCGTATACAGTTTTTTTAAACAGCTACCATTATATACTACCTTAAAGTTTGAGAACTTTATATGAATAATAACTACTACATAATCATAACTAATATTCACTATTAAGTTATTAAAGGTTAAAACGAAGCTAAGGCTTTTGGGATACCCTTGAAAGTTTGCAAAGGATTTTATCTACTTTATACTACACATTTTAGGCTTTAGATTTAGAGCTAGAAGGAGCCCTGGAGACTATCTAATGCAGCCCCCTAATTTTATAGATTACAAAACCGAGGCTCAGAAAGATTAAATGTCTTACCCAAGTTACCACTGGTAATAGCAGATATAGGATTTGAATCCAGGTCCTCTGTCTCCAAAGGTGGTACTCTTTCCACTATACTAATAACTTCCCATCTGCCTCAGCAGATACCCCTACAGTTATGAATATCCCCATTTTACAGTTGAAGAGACTAAAGATTGCTTAATTTAAGTGACATGCCCATGGCTACAGAGCAAGCGCAGGGATTTTCGCCCAATTCCTTCTGACATCAAGTTAGTGCTCTGTCCACTGTCTCATGCCAGATAATAATATAATAATATAAGAACTGAGATAGTTATGTAATAATAACCAAGAAGGGTTTGGAAGAGGGAAAGCGCATCTTGCTGCCTCGTCTCCTACTATCTTCTCGACCCTTGCTGCCCCATTCGATCTTCCTCATCTTGTTGAAATGATGTCAGACCAGACTCTCCGGGCTTCCCAGGCCAGTGGTCCCCAAAGCTCTCTGCCCCAGACCCTGAAGATACTGCATTGATTTTACCCCTCCTTCCTGCCACTGCAAAGCCCAGACAAAACCCTAGAGAATAAGTGGGAAGGTTGGTACCACTTGTATCGAGATACCAACACGATGGCCTGGATTTTTTTGTCAAATATTGTAACTAAATTATTAATTCACGCTCAGGGCAAATGTGTAAACATGATGATCACTGATTAAAAAGCAGGACCCACTAGCCCTACAAGCTGCCTACATGCCCTACAGGCGAACCTACTTGCCAGCGGGATCCAAGTGGGATCCTTAAGGACCTTCTGGGAGATTTTTAACTGGGAGAAAGCATTGCATATATTCCCTGGGAAAGGTGATAGGATTACCACCTTCTGTCACACTATCACCATCACATGATGCAAAGTGAGACCCTTTGGAAATGGACTATATTTGTCTATTGGCTATTGGCTATTGGCTTTGTCTATTTCAACAATAAACCTGGTCATTTGTGGCAAGTAGGGGTGATATTAGGGATCACTTTAGTGCCTGGTGCCTAAAAGGAAGGATCGTGGATTAAAAATACACTTTCTTATTTTATAATTTCACCTAATGCTAATCCCAACCATCATCATCATCCCAATGATAATAATAATATTTATTAATTCAATGGCTGACACATAATAGGAAATACTTTAAATACTTGTTTTATAAATACTTGTTCTCTTCCATTCCTCCCTAATTTAATATGTAAACTTGTAAGCATTCTATAGGCCATTAGGTCAAGTCAGCAAGTATTTATTAAGTACCTACTATGTGCCAAACACTATGCTAAGCAATTTGCAGATATATTTGCAAATAAGAACCCTGTGAGATAGCTCTATGTTCCCAGGGGGCAAGATTTTGATTTTTGTTTTCGTGGTTCTAGCACTAGACACAGTCCCTGGTGTTTAATGGGCACTTCATAGTACCAATTTATGCATTTAATAAGATTAATCAATTTTTAGCAACAGTATGCTGTAATATAACAAGTGATTGGTTACTATAAACACTATCCACATTATATATGTGAGGACACTGAGGTTTAATGATGTGCCCATGATCACAAAGTTAGCAAGTATTATATGTGGGATTTAAACCCAAGATTTCCTGATTCCAAGTCTAGCACTTAGCAAACAGAGTGCCATCTGAAGGCACAAAAGCTTGTTCAAATCCCATCCCCAAGTTACTCTGAGCAAATCACTTAACTTTGTTGAACCTCAATTTTCTCATCTGTAAAATGGCCATAATAATAGAGCTTACTTTGTTGTGAGGATCACATGAGATTATGTATGTAGAACACTTTATAAACTTACAATGCCATATCAACTAAAGCTATTATTCTTCATCTTATTTTTCCCATGTTTTTTGATGAAGTTCAGCTAAAAAAGATATTGGAATAGCAATAACAATTACGGTGATAAAGATGCGATGACAATGATTGCTATTACTAGTAATTATGATTATGCTTATTATAACATATTATATTGTATTATATATTACATTAATATTGTATTATATTGTTATGTCATATTATATTATATCATTATATTCTATCACCTTTGTTCTAGCTCAAAGGCTTCCCAGTATCTGAGAGCCATCTCCAGTTATCCAGATCTATATCTGGCCACTGGACCCAGATGGCTCTGGAGGGAAAAGTAAGGCAGGTGACCTTGCCCCTTCCTCTCCCACTTAAATCTAATTCATTTGCATGTCATGGCATCCCCTTCCTGATGTCACGGACCTTTTTGAGAACAAAGAACAAACAAAAATACATTGAGATGTGTTGACCTAAATAGTGGCAAATGGAAGCACTCCAGGGCTTAAGAGTTCCAGAGAACAAATATGGTGACCTAGAGGGCAATCAAAAGAAGTCTATATGGGGGATCAGGGAAGACCTTGGAATATCAGTGGTACAGAGCTGGAGGTCAGGGTAACCTTGGATGAAATGGTTCACTTGGGGCACTAGCTACATTTTGGTAGCCTCTAACTCTGTCCTTCTGGGTTAATTAGTTAGCTAATGGAGAAAGGACCAGTAATTCAGGGAATGAACAACTAGGACATAGTAGCTCCCTGGGAAGCAAAGCGCATGAGCCCGTGGTGCCCTGCTGATTTTTAGCACTGCTCTGTAACTCTCCACATCTCTAACATGGATTTTCTTACACCCTTGGGAATCCTTGGTGGGAAATTGTTTTCTGCTAAATTTAGCAGAATTGAAAAGGATCTTTAAAGAGGAGGAGTTCTGCCTTCCTGGAGAGGATTGACTTTCTTCACAAGATTTCAGGCCCAGTTGAGCTTCCAAGTCCATCTGGGCATGTCCCCAAGGTTGGCCATCAGTTCCTACAATGTTTGAGAGGGAAGACATCCTCTCCATCATTTAGAAAGCCTCACAGCACATGGAGGCACTGCCTCTGGAGGTCAGACTCTACTTCTGATGCTCATTCCCTGGAAATTTAGAGAAATAATTCCATTTCCTTGGGTCTTAACTCCCTCATCTGTAAAAGGAGGAGCTGAAATAGAAGACCACCTCAAGTTCTTTTCAGTTCTAAATCCGGGATCCTGATTCATCCTGCTCCTGCTTCTGCTGTCTCATTTTTCAGACTAGGATTAATCCGAGAAGTGACTTCTCCAAAATCAGGAGAGGAGAAACCCTGGATTACATTTCCTACACTCACCCAATGTGGTTTCTACTACCCTCCCCACGCCACTGCCTTATCTCCATTTTATAGTTGAGAACATTGAAGCAAACAGAAATTAAAAGACTTGCTTCTTCCTATAAATACTTCAAAGCATTATTTAATCCAATGATGCATCAAATGATCAAACATAAAAATACCTGAGAAGACATTTCTGGTCTCCTTAAGATAACATCCACTTTTAACTAAGACAAGTTACTTAGGAAGGGACAGACAGAGGCCCATTAAATTAGCCTTCCTTTCTCTCCATATCTTTCTATTATGGGCTAATTCAATAGAACAATATTTGAACTAGAATTATACCAAGCTAAATGTGGTTCATGCGAAAGCTAAATATGATCTACCTAAAACAGACATGCTTAATGCAGCCAATCATTCAGTGCAGGCAAGAAACAAACCACACACATTCATCCCAGCCAACTTTTCCATCGGTCATCACGGACAGATGCATCCATTCTTGGATGGGAAGGCAAGCTCTCGGGAAATTTATGGCTGTTGTTACGGGGCCCTGAAGAGGAGCCAGCGTGCTAATAGGGAGCGATGGCAGATGTACAAATAGGAGTGTGCACGAAGAAGGATCTTTCTCTCCTGAGAGACTAATTGTCCATAAACGATTAAAACATTCTCAAGTTGAGTCGTCCATGCTTCATTATCGCCCCACGTGGGCATAAGAGTGCTGTGTTTGGGTTTATGGAGAGGAAATGTTGCCACGTAAGGATTGGGAAGTTCAAGCCCCACTGTGGACCTGATCACAGTGAGATAATTACCCATCTAGGGGATGCTTAGAAACCTGAAAAGTAGGAAAATGCAAGCTTTGGGAGGGGTTCTAGCTTCCAGCTTCACAGACCTTGTCCCTACTTGTCTCTGACACAGTTACCAGCATTTTTCCTTGCAGACTCTGTTCCTTCACTTGGAGAATGGCAAAGTCCTTCAATCATATAACAGACATTCTAATTTGAGACCCAGTGACTATAATTTGCCTTCCCAGCCCACAGCTAGCTCACTCAGATTGGAAATCTCAAAATTTCCAGACTTTTAAAGTTCAAAAGATGTGGTCAAAGATCAGCATGTAAGAGACTCAAGAGATTCTCCCCTTTTTCTTCTCTTCTTCCTCTTCCTCCTCCTCCTTTTCTTTTTCCTTTTCCTGGTCCTCCTCTTCTTCCCCCTCTTCTTCCCATCACCACCATCAAGTGATTCCTTCCCTAATGTCTGGCTAAAACTGTTCCACTTCTAGGCTAGCCTGCTCTTGGAAACCTGGATCATGAGCCAGCTTGATATTTTTATCCAAATTCCATAGGGTATGACCGATTCTCGCCAATCGATCCCAATACATTTCCTGGGCAGTGTCAACATCTCATCTAAAGCATCTCACTCCTTACAGATTGATTAAGGTCTTTTTTTCAAGCCTAGTTTTTAGGTCTTTAATGGATTGATTGATTCAAATAGAGATGTTTAGGAATTATTCATGCCTACTATATACCTCTGATTGATTGATTCTGTAACCCAATCAAAGAGAGTCTCTCACCTGAAAAAAGAATTAAGGCAAAGAACATTGTTAGTTCCATTTGTTGGGGTGGCAGTGATTGAGTGATTCAGTGAAGTTAGGATTTCTGTATTTGATTGGAGAGAAATGGACTTGCACTTTTCCATGTAAAATGAGCCATTTGGACTGGATTTCCTTGAATATTTCTTCCAGGATTTGGATGAAAAGAAACTCTATGTTAATAACCTGCTCTCTGACATTGGGCAACCTCTCTGTGCCTCAGTTTCCCCCACTAAAATGAGAGTAGATGGTTTTTACGTTTCCCTCCAAGTTCTGAGTCAATGATCTAGAGATCTATGAACTCCTATTGCACTTTGCATCTCTCCTAGTCATTTGGATCTCATCCTAATGGGATATAGATTGTCGTTACCTGGGAACTTATGCATTCATTTCAGTCATGTCTGACTCTTCATGACCTCATTGGGGTTTTCTTGGCAAAGATACTGGAGAGGTTTGCCATTTCCTTCTCCAGCTCATTTTACAGATGAAGAAACTGAGGTAAACAAGGTCAATGACACTGTCACAAAGCCATTAAGTGTCTGAAACCTGATTTGAACTCATGAATGTGAGCTTTCTTGACTCCAGGCCCAGAGTTCTATCCACTGCACTACCTCATTGTCCCAATTGGGAATTTAAAGCCCACTGACTTCACCCTTCTCATTATATAGAAGAAACTGAGGTTCAGTGATTTTTGCTATTGATTATTTTCCCTCATATTAAATCTTCTGTTTGGCTTTTTAAGCTATTTACTACATAGCCTCAACTTACCTTTCCAGTCTTGTTATATCTCACAGTCTCCTTGGTCTACTCAAATTGCCCTTGTTTATCTCAAGTGACCTTTCAGATCCTTTCTCCATCCCTGAAATGGCCCCCTCCTCTCTTTCATCTTTTGGAATCCCTAGGTTCCTCAAAGTTCAACTCAGCCTCCTATATGTGCCTTCCTGATGATTCCATGGCCTCCCTTTATTTCATGTGGACACACTTTGTATACATGTACACGTCACTGCTGCCTCTCTTGTAGAATGAAAGCTCCTTGAGGAAAAATTTTCATTTTGATCCATTTATCCCCAAGTATCTGGCACATAGGAGTGACTTCATAAACTCTTGGTCTTTGATTGAGTTTATTCATTCTTTCTTTCTTCTTCAACTGGATTATAATTTCCAATAAGGGCTTGGGTCAAGTACGTAGTACAATGGAAAGAATGTTGGACCTGAAGTCAAGAAAATTGGATTTCAAATCCAGCCTCAGACATACAGTGTGACCCTGACCAAATCACTTAACCTCTTTGCCTCAGTTTCCTCATCAGTAAAATGGGCATAATCTTCCCAGGAATCCACCAGAAGGGGTTCATCTGAGGTGCTCTTTTTTCCATGTTTCTTGTCTGCCAAAAGTATATGTGATTTGTCCATTGGTTATTCGTCACTCCTGCCACAGCCATCTTTTTTTTTCTTAGACATACATTTCTTTCTTGGTATTCTTTTTGATAATTCTCCTAAGAAGTTAGTTGCCCTTGCTCTGGGTGACACATACATATAATATATATAATAACATAACAAATACAGGGGGGCTGAGCCAAGATGGCGGAGTGAAAACGTGACTCTCTGCGTCCTCCTCCAATCTTCTCTCAAATCAACAATAAAATAAGCCTCTGAACTGATCTTCAAGTCAACAACTCCAGAAACATTAGGACACTGCTTTCAGATATCTCTGAAAAACTTCATATCAGGTCTGTTTAACTCGGGCAGAGGGATAAACAGTTCACTTGGTGCAGCCCAGAAGTGAGTGTGGGACTCAGCTCACTGTAGCAGAAACTCCAAACTCCAAACACCTGGAGTTTATCTGAGGCACTCGGGACACTCTGCTTGATTGGGGGCAGGTGTTCTGGTAGACTTGCCTTGTTTAAGGAGTAATTCAGACTTAGTCCTAGCCCCCAATGGCCCAGCACCTTAAGTTAATTCGCCGAATTGCCCCAGGGCAAATGCAGCCACCGCTTTTCTAGCCTTAAAGAGACCTCCATGCTGTCTAAAAAAAATGAAGAAGCAAAAGAGAGCTCTCACCATAGACAGCTTCTATCAAGAGAAAGAAGGGCACACCCCAGATCCAGAGGTTCCTTTAGACAAAACTCCAGAGGAAGTCAGCAAGGACTATCACTGGTCCCCTTTTCAAAAAGCCTTTCTGGAAGATTGCATAAAGAATCTCAAAAGAGAGCTGGAGGATAAATGGGAAAATAAACTGAAATCAGTGCAAGAAGGATACAATTTCTTGCAAAAAGGATATAATGCCCTGCAAAAGAGATATGAAAAAGACACCAATTTATTGAAAAATAAAATTAGTGAAGTGGAAAAAGAGTGCAATGAACAAATTGGCCAGTTACAAAAGGAGCTTAAAAAGGTAACTCAAGAAAACAACTCTTTAAAAATAAAAATTGAACAAATGCAAGTGAATGACTCAATAAGACTTCAAGAATCAGTCAAACAAAAACAAAAAAATAAAAAAATTAGAAGAAAATATGAAATATCTCCTAGGAAAAACAACTGACTTGGAAAATAGATATAGGAGAGACAATCCAAGGATTATTGGACTTCCTGAAAGCCATGATGAAAAAAAGAATCTAAATACTATCTTCCAGGAAATCCTGAAAGAAAACTGCCCTGAGGTTGTAGAATAAGAAGGCAAAATCACCATTGAAAGAATTTGCCGATTTCCTCCTGAAAGAGACCCTAAAATTAAAACCTCAAGAAATATCGTGGCTAAATGCCAGGACTATCACACCAAGGAAGAGATTTTGCTAGCAGCTAGAAAGAAACAATTCAAATACCAAGGATCAATAATTAGAATCACACACGATCTGTCAGCCTCCACATTGAAGGATCGAAGGGCCTGGAACCAGATATTCCGAAGGGCAAAGGAACTTGGATTACAGCCAAGAATAACCTATCCAGCTAGAATGAGCATTATCCTCCAGGGAAGAAGATGGTCATTCAATGATATAGGTGAATTTCACCTATTTCTAATGAAAAGACCAGATCTAAACAAAAAATTTAACCTCCAAACACAGAACTCAAGAGATGCATAAAAAGGTAAAAAGGAAAGGACTCTTGAAAACTTTATTTCTACTATGGGGATACTTAAAGTTTGGGGGTATAATTAACTAGATATTACTTTGATAATATGAAAAAGAAAACTAGAGGGGGAAAGGCTATCATACTGGGGAAAAGAGGGAAAAGGAGGTAAAATAAGATTTTTTTTAAAGGAGGTAAAAACAAGATAATATCTCATGAAGAGGCAAAGAAAACCTAATATAATTGAGAGAAAGAAGGGAGGGAGATGAGCATTGTATAAATCTTACTCTCATCAGTTTGGGCTCTAAAAGTGTATATCAGACATTTGATTTCACAGAGAAATTTGTCTGTTGCTAGAGGGAAGTAGGAGGGAAAGGAGGAAAAGAAAGGGATAAACTAATAGAAGGGAAAATAGAAGAATTGGGGAAAGGAGTAAAAAAAGGGGGGAGGGGATCTAAAGGGTGGAGGATTGTTTGGGGAAGGGGGTTATCAAAAGCAAAATACTGAGGAGAGGGGAAGGGAGAAAGGGGAAAAGAAAGGGAAAAACATAACTTGGGTAAATAAGATGGCAGGAAATAAAGAATTAGTTATTCTAACTGTGAATGTGAATGGGATGAACTCCTCCATAAAGCGGATGCGGATATCAGACTGGATTAAAAACCAGAATCCCACAATATGTTGTCTACAAGAAACACATCTAAAACATAGTGACACATATAGGATGAAGGTAAAAGGCTGGAGCAGAACCTATTATGCTTCAGATGAACAAAAAAAAGCAGGAGTAGCAATCCTTATCTCAGATTAAGTAAAAGCCAAGATAGATCTAATCAAAAGAGATAGGGAAGGAAACTATATTTTATTAAAGTGTACCATATATAATGTAGCAATATCAATACTAAATATATATGCACCAAGTGCAATAGCATCCAAATTCCTAGGGGAGAAATTAAAAGAGATGCAAGAAGAAATAGACAGCCAAACAATACTGGTGGGGGATCTCAACCTTGTTCTCTCAGAATTAGATAAATCAAACCACAAAATAAATAAGAAAGAAACTAGGGAGGAAAACCAATTGTTAGAAAAGTTAGGTATGATAGATCTATGGAGAAAAGTGAATGGAGACAGTAGGGAGTTTACTTTTTTCTCAGCAGTCCATGGAACTTATACAAAAATTGACCATGTGTTAGGGCATAAAAACCTCAAAATCAAATGCAGAAAGGCAGAAATAGTAAATGCATCCTTTTCAGATCATGATGCAATAAAAATCACATGCAACATGAGGCCAGGAGAAAATAGACCAAAAGTTAATTGGAAATTAAATAATCTAATCCTGAAGAATGAATGGGTGAAAGAGCAAATCATAGACACAATCAATAATTTCATCCAGGAGAATGACAATAAGGAGACAACATACCAAAATTTGTGGGAAACGGTCAAAGCGGTTATAAGGGGCAATTTTGTATCTCTAGATGCTTACTTGCATAAAATAGAGAAAGAAAAGATCAAGGAATTGGGCTTATTATTAAAAAAAAACTTGAAAAAGAACAAATTAAAAACCCTCAATTAAATACCAAATTGGAAATTCTAAAAATAAAAGGGGAAATTAATAAAATTGAATATAAGAAAACTATTGAATTAATAAATAAAACTAAGTTGGTTTTATGAAAAAACCAACAAAATAAATAAGCCTTTAGTTAATTTGGTAAGAAAAAGGAAAGAGGAAAATCAAATTGTTAGTCTCAAGAATGATAAAGGAGAACTTTCCTCCAGTGAAGAGGAAATTAGAGCAATAATTAGGAGTTACTTTGCCCAACTTTATGCCAGTAAGCTTGATAATCTAAATGAAATGGAGGAATATCTACAAAAATATAGATTGCCCAGGTTAACAGAAGAGGAAATAAATTATTTAAATAGCCCCATATTAGAAAAAGAAGTAGAACAGGCTATTAACCAACTCCCTAAGAAAAGATCTCCAGGGCCAGATGGATTTACATGTGAATTCTACCAAACATTCAAAGAACAATTAATTCCAATACTATACAAACTATTTGAGGAAATAGGGACAGAAGGCATATTACCAAATTCCTTCTATGAGACTGATATGGTGCTGATAGCTAAACCAGGTAGGGTGAAAACAGAGAAAGAAAACTATAGACCAATTTCCCTAATGAATATTGATGCAAAAAATTTAAATAAGATATTAGCAATGAGATAACCAAACTAACAAAAGCCATATGATTATCTCAATAGATGCAAAAAAAGCATTCGATAAAATCCAACACCCATTCCTATTAAAAACACTAGAGAGTAGAGGAATAAATGGACTTTTCCTTAAAATGATTAGTAGCATCTACTTAAAATGATCAACAAGCATCATATGTAATGGAGACAAACTAAAACCATTCCCAATAAGATCAGGAGTGAAACAAGGCTGCCCACTGTCACCATTACTATTTAATATTGTATTAGAAATGTTAGCTTTGGCAATAAGAGAAGAAAAAGAGATAAAAGGAATTAGAGTAGGTAATGAAGAAACCAAATTACCACTCTTTACAGATGACATGATGGTATATTTAGAGAACCCTAGAGACTCAACTAAAAAACTACTAGAAACAAATCACAACTTTAGCAAAGTGGCAGGATTCAAAATAAATCCACATAAAGCATCAGCATTTTTATAAATTACCAACAAAGTTCAGCAGCAAGAGATACAAAAAGAAATTCCATTCCAAATAACGGATGATAGGATAAAATATTTGGGAATCTATCTGCCAAGGAAAAGTCAGAAACTATACGAACTAAACTACAAAACACTTTCCACACAAATAAAATCAGACCTAATCAATTGGAAAAACATTAAGTGCTCATGGGTAGGCTGAGCGAATATAATAAAAATGACAATACTACCCAAACTAATCTACTTATTTAGTGCCATACCAATCAAACTCCCAAGAAATTATTTTATAGATCTAGAAAAAAATAATAGCAAAGTTCATTTGGAAGAACAAAAGGTCAAGGATTTCAAGGGGATTAATGAAAAAAAGGCAGATGAAGGTGGCCTTGCTGTACCAGATCTAAAACTATATTATAAAGCAGCGGTCATCAAAACCATTTGGTACTGGCTGAGAAATAGAGCAGTCGATCAGTGGCACAGGATAGGTTATCAGGACAATCTAGGCAATAACCTTAACAATTTAGTGTTTGATAAACCCAAAGACCCCAGCTTTTGGGATAAGTACTCATTATTCGGCAAAAACTGCTGGGAAAATTGGAAACTAGTGTGGAAGAAATTAGGGCTTGACCCACACCTAACACCACATACCAAGATAAGATCTAAATGGGTTCATGATCTAGATATAAAGAGTGATATTGTAAGCAAATTAGAGGAATGTAGTGTAGTTTACCTCTCAGACCTATGGAGATGGAATAAATTTGTGTCCAAAGAAGATCTGGAACTATTAATTGAACACCAGATAGATAATTTTGATTATATTAAGTTAAAAAGTTTCTGAACAAACAAAACTAATGCAGACAAGATTAGGAGGGAAGAATCAAATTGGGAAATCATCTTTACATTTAATGGTTCTGATAAAGGCCTCATTTCTAAAATATATAGAGAATTGTCTCACATTTATAAGAATTCAAGTCACTCTTCAACAGATAAGTGGTCAAGGGATATGAACATCAAATGATGAAATTAAAACCATCTGTAGTCATATGAAAAGTTGCTCCAAATCACTATTGATCAGAGAAATGCAAATTAAGACAACTCTGAGGTACCACTGCACAGCTGTCAGATTGGCTAAAATGACAGGAAAAGATAACGATGAATGTTGGAGGGGATGTGGGAGGGCTGGGACACTGATGCATTGTTGGTGGAACTGTGAACGGATACAGCCATTCTGGAGAACAATTTGGAGCTATGCTCAAAAAGTTATCACACTCTGCATAGCCTTTGACCCAGCAGGGTTTCTTTTTTTCTTTTTAATAATAAAGCTTTTTATTTACAAAACATATGAGTGACCTTTCAACATTGACCTTTGCAAAAAAAAAACTTTTTTTTTCCCAAGCTTTTCCTTTCCTTCCCCCCACCCCCCACCCCTAGATGACAGGTAATCTAATGCATGCTAGATAGGATAAATTATATGACAAATACAATACATGTATACATATCTATACAGTTATCTTACTGCACAAGAAACATCAGATCTAGAAAGAGAAGAAGAAAAAAACAACCTAAGAAGGAAAACAAAATGCATGGAAATATTCACAGAAAGCGTTAAAATGCTGTGTTGTGGCTCACTCTCAGTTCCCACAGGCCTCTCTCTGGATGTATATGACTATCTTCAACGCAGCACAACTGGTTTGAATCACATCATTGTTGAAGAGAACCATGTCCATCAAAATTGATCATCGTATAGTCTTGTTGCTGTGTATAATGTTCTCCTGGTTCTGCTGATTTCACTCAGCATCAGTTCATGCAAGTCTCTCCAATCCTCTCTGAAATCCTCCTGTTGGTCATTTCTTACAGAACAATAATATTCCATAACATTCATATACCATAATTTATTCAGCCATTCTCCAATTGATGGGCATCTTTTCAATTTCCAGTTTCTTGCCACTACAAAAAGAGCTGCCACAAACATTTTTGCACATGTGGGTCCCTTTCCCTCCTTTAAAATCTCTTTGGGATATAGGCCCAGTAGAAACACTGCTGGGTCAAAGGGTATGCTCTGTTTGATAACTTTTTGAGCATAGCTCCAAATTGCTCTCCAACTCAGCAGGGTTTCTATTGGGCTTATATCCCAAAGAAATAAAAGAAGGAAAGGGCCCCACATGTGCAAGAATGTTTGTGGCAGCCCTTTT
>JAJPUD010006418.1:0-10034 GCA_023553655.1 Myrmecobius fasciatus
TTGCCTTTTTTTTTTTCATCAATTCCTTTGAAATTCTTGGCCTTTTGTTTTTCCAAATCAATTTTTTTGTTACTTTTTCTAGTTCAGTAAAATAATTTCTTAGGAGTTTTATTGGTATAGCACCAAATAAATAGATTAGTTTAGGTAGTATTGCCATCTTTATTATATTCGCTCGACCTATCCAAGAGCACTTGATATTTTTCCAATTGTTTACATCTGACTTTATTTGTGTCGAAAGTGTTTTGTAGTTGTGCTTATATAGTTCTGACTTTCCCTTGGCAGATAGATTCCCAAATATTTTATACTATCAGTAGTTATTTTCAATGGAATTTCTCTTTGTATCTTTTGCTGTTTGATTTTATTAGTGACGTATAAAAATGGTGATGATTTATGCAGATTTATTTTGTATCCTGCAAATTTGCTCAAGTTGTAGATTATCTCTAATATTTTTTAATTGATTCTCTAGGGTTCTCTAGGTATATCATCATATCATCTACAAAGAGTGATAATTTGGTTTCCTCATGACCTACTCTAATGTCTTTAATCTCTTTTTCTTTTCTTATTGCCAAAATATCATTTGTAATACAATATTCAATAATAAAAGTGATAGTGGGTAATCTTGTTTCACCCCTGATCTTATTGGCAATGGTTACAGTTTATTCCTATCACATATTATGCTATATGATGGTTTTAAATAGATACTACTTATTATGTCAAGGAAAAGTCCATTTATTCCTGTACACTCTACTGTTTTTAATAGGAATAGATGTTGGATTTTATCAAATTTTTTTTTCTGCATCTATTGAGATAATCACATGCTTTTTTCTTCATTTGCTTATTGATATAGTCAATTATGTTAAGAGTTTTCCTAATATTGAACCATTCCTGTATTCCTAATATAAATCCTATTTGATCATGATGTATTATTCTGGGGAAGATTTTCTATAATCTCTTTGCTAATATTTTATTTAAGATTTTTGCTTCAATATTGATTTGGGAGATTGTTCTATAATTTTCTTTTTTCTGTTTCCATCCTACCCTGTTTATGTAACAGTACTATGTCTGTGTCACAAAAGGAATTTCGTAGGAGTTCTTAATTTCCTATTTTTTCTAATAGTTTATATAGTATTGGAGTTAATAGTTCTTCAAAAGTTTGGCAGAATTCACATATGAATTCATCTTGTCCTGGAGATTTTTTTCTTAGGGAGTTGATTAGTAGCTTGTTCTATTTATTTTTTTAAATGGGACTATTTAAGTAATTTATTTCCTCTTCTGTTTATATGGGCAATCTATATTTTTATACACGTTCCTCCATTTCAATTAGGTTATCAAATTTATTGGCATAAAGTTAGGCAAAGTAATTCCTAATTATTCCTCTAATTTCCTCTTCATTGGTGGAAAGTTATCCCTTTTCATTTTTGAGACTAACAATTTGTATTTCCTCTTTCCTTTTTCTAATCAAATTCAGTAGAGGTTTATGTATTTTGTTGTTTTTTTTTTCCATAAAATCAACTTTTAGTCTTATTCAATAGTTTTTTTTTTACTTTTAATTTTATTAATCTCTCCTTTTATTTTTAGGAGTTCAAGGTTGGTATTTGATTGGGGGTTTTTAATTTATTCTTTTTCTATCTTTTTTAGTTGTAATCTCGATTCATTGATTTTCTCTTTATTTTATTTATATCTAGAGATATGAAATTTCCACTTATTACCACTTTGGCTGCATCCCAAAAATTTTGATATGTTGCCTCATTATTGTCATTCTCTTGGATGAAGTTAGTAATTGTGTCTGTAATTTGCTGTTTCACTCATTCATTCTTTAGGATGAGATTATTTAGTTTCCAATTGCTTTTTGTTCTATTTTCTCCTGGATTTATTTTGCATGTGACATTTATTGCATTATGATCTGAAAAAAAATGCTTTTACTATTTCTGCCTTTCTGCATTTGATTTTGAGGTTTTTATGCCCTAAAATATGTTTAATTTTTGTATAAGTTCCATGAACCACTGAGAAAAAATTAAACTCCTTTCTGTTTTCATTCAATTTTCTCCAAAGATCTATCATATGTAACTTTTCTAACATTTTGTTTACCTCCTTAACTTGTTTCTTATTTATTTTGTGCTTTGATTTATCTAATTCTAAGATAGCAAGGTTGAGATCCCTCACCAGTATCGTTTTGATGTCTATTTCTTCTTACATCTCTCTGAACTTTTCCTCTAGGAATTTCCATGCTATACCAGTTGGTACATATATGCTTAGTATTGATATTGCTTCATTATGTATGGTAACCTTTAGTAAGATATAGTTTCCTTCCTTGTCTCTTTTAATTAGATCTATCTTTGCTTTTACTTGACCTGAGATCAGGATTGCCACCCCTGCTTTTTTTGTTCTCCTGAAGCATAATAGATTCTGCTCCAGCCCTGTACCTTTACTTTTATGTATCATGCTTTAAATGTGTTTCTTGTAAACAATATATTCTTGGATTCTGGCTTATAATCCAGTTAGCTATTCAGTTCTGCATTATGGGAGAGTTCATCTCACTCACATTCACAGTTAAATTAAGTAATTATTTATCCCAGGTTTTGCTTTTCTCTTTCCTATTCCACTTTACACCTGCCCAGTATTTTGCTCTTGATGACCACCTCCCTCAAACAGTCCTTAGCCTTTAAAGCCCCTCCCACTTTTTCTTTCCCCTAATTCTTCTCTTTTTTCCTTCTATTAGTTTTTCCCTTCCTTTTCCCTCTTTCCCTCCTACTTCTCTATGAATTGAGACAAGTTTCTTTGTAATACCAAATATGTCTGATATTCTCTATTACAGTCAAAAATGATGAGAGTAAGATTCACAGTGATTACTCCTCTCCATTCTTTCCCTCAATTATAATCGTTTTTCTTTGTCTCTTTATGGGATGTAATTTCCCTTATTTTACCTCCTTTTTCTTTTTCTTCCAGTACAATCCCTCTTATCTCTCTAATTTTTTTTTCATATTATCATAACAAAATCACATTATACCAGCATTCTCTATGTATACCCATAATGGAAATATAGTTCTCAAGAATTTTTTTTTCCTTTTTACCTTTTT
Source organism: Myrmecobius fasciatus (assembly GCA_023553655.1). Taxonomy (NCBI): domain Eukaryota; kingdom Metazoa; phylum Chordata; class Mammalia; order Dasyuromorphia; family Myrmecobiidae; genus Myrmecobius; species Myrmecobius fasciatus. Next base: position 3,078 of record JAJPUD010006418.1, read on the forward strand.
CTTCTTCTCTTGAGTTCTGTGTTTAGAGGTCAATTTTTTGGTTCAGTTATGGTCTTTTCATTAGAAATAGGTAAAATTCACCTATATCATTGATTGTCCATCTACTCTCCTGAAAGATAGTGCTCATTTTAGCTAGATAACTTATTCTTTGCTGTAATCCCAGTTCCTTTGTTTTTCCAAATGTCAGATTCTAGGCCCTTTGCTTCTTTGAGGGGGAAGCTGCAAGGTCCTCGCCAATCCTAACTGTGGCTCCTTGGTATTTATATTGTTTCTTTCTGGCTGTTTGCACTATCTTTTCATTGGTATGATGGTTCTGAAATTTAGCCACGATATTCCTTGGGGATTTAATTTTTGGATCTCTTTCAGGAGGTGATTAGTGAATTCTGTTGATGGCTATTTTACTTTCTGATTCAAAAATATCAGGGTAGTTTTGTTTTATGATTTCCTCTATGATGGTGTATAGGTTCTTTTTTTCATCATGGCTTTCAGGAAGCCCTATAATCCTTAGATTGTCTCTCCTAGATCTATTTTCTAGGTCAGTTGTTTTTCTAGGGGATATTTCAAGTTTTCTTCTAATTTTTATTTTTTTTTGTTTTTGCTTGACTAATTCTTGATGTCTTATTGAGTCATCCATTCCATTTGTTCAATTCTAATTTTTAGTGTATTATTTTCTTCAGTTTCCTTTTTTAGCTCCATTTGCAATTGGGCAATTAATTTTTTTTGTTCTTTGCATTCTTTTTCCATTTTTTCCCATTCTTTTTTTTTTTTTGCCATGATCTTATTTCATTTCCCCATATTTCCTCTAACTTTCTTTTAAGATCTTTTACGCAATCTTCAAAGAAAGCCTTATGAGATGGGGACCAGTTCATGTCTCCCTTTGGAGTTTTTTCTGGAGTTGCTTTACCTTTGGAGACCTCAGGATTTGAGGTCTGTTCTTTTCTCTTTATATAAAAACTGAGTATTGTGGGAATTCTTTTTGGTTTTTTTATTCATTTTTTAATGGATTGAGTCTTTTATTTTTTTTTTTCCGCTCCAGCTCCCTGTGCTGTGGTCTGAGTTAGGCAGACTGTCTCCCTTCCCCATTGAAATAGACCTATTCTGAAGTTCTTCCAAGGTATTTTCTTCTAGAAATGTGTTGTACCCCAGATATTTGTGGATTCTTTGACTTTAAAACCAGTTGAGAGGCTTCATCTGTTGTTGGTTTGAGGGAAGGTTAGAGGAGGTTACAGAGAGTCATATCTGCTCTGCACCATCTTGGTTCCACCCTCCCAAAAGTCCCCCAATTATTATTTCTAACTGCATTTCCCCCTGCTTATTCTAGTCTCTCTGTTCTTTCACCCTGCCCTTCTTCAAAAATTTTTTTCCTACTGACCACCTCCTCCTTTAATATGCACTCTCTTCAATCACTTCCTCCCTTCTCTTATCCTATTCCCTTCTTCCTTTCTTCTAGGTGTAAAAAGTAGATTTCTATACTCAAATTGAGTATGTATGTTATTTCCTCTGGAACTATTTATCACTTCTTATTACGCAGTAGCACTTCATCAAAATCATCAACCAAAAGTTGTTCAGCCATTCCACAATATATGGGCATCCTTACAATATACAGTTCGTTGCCACCACAAAAAGATTTAACATAAACATCATAAAACACAGAGGCTCTTTCCCTTTTCCCCTACTTATTTTTGAAAAAGAGATCAAGCAGTGGATTTGCTAGAATAGGTAGTTTCATAATTTCAGATTGATCTCCAAAATGGTGGGATCATTCACAATTTCACCAACAATGAATTAGTGTCTCAATTTTTCCACATCCCCTCCAACATTTGTGACTTTCCCCTTCTATCATTTTAGCCAATCTGGTGGGTGTAAAATACTTCAAAGTTGGTTTAATTTGCATTTTTAATCAGTAATAAATTAGAACAGTTTTTCATATGACTATAAATTGTTTTAGTTTCTTCATTGGACTGATAGATTTTACAAAGTTTTTATGTATTTCAGATATGAGACCTGTATCTGATAAATTGACTGCAAATATTTCCCCCAAATTTTCTGCTTTATTTTTGATCTTGGCTGTGTTTTCTTTCATGTGCTCAAAACCTTTATTAATTTAATATCATTGAAATTGTACATTTCATACCTAACTTTATTCTCTAACTCTTGTTTACTCATCAATTGGTCACCTATTCATAAGTCTGATAAGCAATATGTCCTATGTTCTAATTTTCTTATATTATTTTTATGTCTGTACAGAACTTTAAAATCACTGATGATGAAGAGAAAACATCTAAAATTATTAAGGAAAGGAAGAAAATGCAGAACATTAGTAACTAAGAAGGGAAAATGGTAGAATAGTTGTATGACATCACATAGAGAAGTTTTCTTTTCACATGTTATTTTCTATTATAATTCTAGCATAGTGTTTTGTATACTGGAAAGATTCAATAGTTGTATTGACTAACTTCTGGGCTGACTTTGTATTTTCAAGACTTAGGAAAATATTTTCTATGAAAAAAAGTTCACTCTGCTAACCATCATCCTTTATTTCAAGTCAAAACCAGGCTTAGCACTTTTTGGACTATTATTATTATTATTAAAGAAAATGCCCCACTGACTACATGAACACAGAGAACATTAGTAGCAGTTACTGGTATGTGAACCTTGATGTTTCTTATTGGCCTAGTATGCTGTTTGTAAGGTGATTCCCTATAGAACTCAGAGCCTCATTCCCCTTCATCTCTTTATCCTTCTTATACATCCCACTGTGTGGATCCTGACTTAAACAATAACAGACAGGAAGATTAATAAAGCCCAAGCTTTTTTAATGAAATCAGCTTAGGTACCAAAGGCCTTAACTTTGTAATCTGTTTTCAGCAATTGTAACTGCTGCACAATCACTTCCAGCATTTCTCAGGAGAGCAGAGAAAGGCCTTCATTCCATCTTTGATCTGTTTCTTGTCATTGGAGATTATTAGTAAGAAATGCTCACACAGAAATGCTTTTACTATTGTTTGATGTTACTGGGAAAACAACAACGTTTATATTTTTTTTCTGTGTCATATTTCACTTTGGCTATTTCGTCATCATCAAGAACAACAAAACACATTTAAGCACCAACTAATCATGCATAATTTTGGGCTCAATGCAGTTCCAGTCACTGAGAGAAAGACTGTGGTTACTCTGTAGGGTATTATTATCTAAAACAAATGAGTTCAATAAATAGAGTAAAGATAGCAAAATAATTAAATCATTAAGTGATTGGATTGTAGGCTATTTACATTGTGCATTATTCAAGAAATGTGCTTCCCGCATTTGAGGGCAAGCAATTCTTATTGCTGCCCCTCTTAAAATTATTGTGTTTGCTACTACTTTAAGGATGTATACATTCTAGGAATAGAAGTTAGGCAGGTACAATTTAAAATCTGCTCCAATATCCCTGTCTCTGGGAGATAATTCTTTATCCTGCATCTCTTCATTCTGCAAACAAGTACTATTCCCATCCATCTCCCTGACTGCAACAAGATTCTATTAGTACTCCAATGTAGTCCATAATATATTTTGTGTTCTGTCTCTAGTTTCGAAACAGTCATTTTAATAGACTGACAGCCCCTGAGATTCTAATAAAGAAAATAAACTTATTCTAGAATAGTAAGAACTAAGTGAAGAAGATGGAAATTCTAAGAGACTTCGTCACATATTATTGACATAAAGTATACTTTACAGATCTGATCTGAACGAAAGAAAGAACCTCAAACCAGAAAGAACCATACTAAATTTGAATTAGTATTTTTTCTTTGTATCTACACCTAATTTATATATCAAACTGGAAACTATCTTAGACCAGGATTATCTGGAAAATTTAACCTATATAGATAGAGAAACTGAGACCATTAAGATGTTTAGCAATGATAAATTGTATTATACTTTGAACTGTAGAATCTACAGTGTACATTGAACAAAGAAATATATGCAACAGTCCCTGCCCTCTGAAAGTTTATATTTTAGTTGGGGAGATATATTTCGAGAATTTAGCTAAAATACATGGCAGCATGTGAATAAATAAGCATATATGTGTATATCTATATCCACATATATAGATATACATACATATGTACATGTGGTACAAATGCATATACAAATATGGGTATGCATATAAAGATATGGATATAGATATAGATATTTAGATAATATAGCTATAGATATAGGTATAGATAAGTATAAATAGAGATAGACATAATGAGTACAATATGCAAACTTAAGGTGAAAAATTTTTTAAAAACCAGTGACTGAATCAAATGTTATAGTACAGTTAGGATTAGAATTGAACTTAAAGGAAAAGGCAAAATTTGAAGCATTAATAAAAAAGAGTCCCATTTGAAAGCCAGTGAGTAAACTAGTCTAGCCAGAACAGCTGGTTAATGTTAAGGGATAGTGATAAATGAATGATGCTTTAAACTTGAATAATCATTAAAAAAAAACTAACCACAGTAAATATTACAGCATCTTAGGGGAGGCAGAGCTTAGATGAAAGAGTAGCAAGAAGTAGTACAGGAAAGTCAACCTACTCACTTTGCTAGGAAAAAAAAAAGACCCTCCTCCAACCAAATCAAGAAAACACACCAGAGTCTTGATCAGGAAATTTTGAAAAATTACAATGCTACATTTTTATCCAGCTCGGCATAAGGAGACTGAGAATTCTTATGGTACTGGGGACAGGGTCTGTCTAGAAGCATACTTCTCAGACCACTTCAATCCTGGAGGAAGCAAGTTGTGCACCGGTGCAAAAAAAGATTTTCCAGATGCAATATCAAGGAGCCTGATCTTCTGTAGACTGCAAGAACAGATGCCAATTGGCTACACTGCCACTCACTCCCCAGTTCTTGCTCATATATCCTGGGAAGACTGAGTAGGAAATCTGAGCCTAAGGTTGAAATTTCGTAACATGAATTAGTTGTAGGCCTTAAGATATCTTCTTGATCAAAGATTAATAAGTTCAGCAGCAAGCAACATCTCTATGATTTGAATCCCAGCAGCAGAGCAATGTCTCAATTCCAACTTTCAGCTCAGTTTGATGTCTAGGGGATAATCAGAACAGGAAGTTTAGGGATCTATCACACTGAATCTGCAGCATTTTCCATATAGCTGATATTAGGTGAGTTCAACAGTAATTTATTAAGACTCCAAATGGATCATACCCACATATTTGTCACTTGTACAAAATCAAAGTCAGAAACTTGTGGAGCTCAGACTTAAAGTATTGAAGAGCTACAGTTGGAATCCCATCCAATATCCAGTTTTGTTGTCACCAATATAAAGGAACAGAGAGCTTGGAACATGAGATTTAAGAAGGCAAAGGATGTAAACTTACAACCAAGAATAGCTTACTCAGCAAAATTGAGTATAATCCCACAAGGGTGAAATGGAATATTAATGAAATGAGAGATTTCCAGGCATTCCTAATGAAAAGACCAGAGCCTCATAGAAACTTTGGAATAGAAATATGAGTCAACAGAAATATAAAGAAGTCAACTTGGGAAAACAATCATCAGGGAAGGATAAATTGCTTACGTTCAAACATGGGGAAAATGTTGGAGAAATTATCGTATATAATCAATGTACAGAATCAGAAGTCTATGCCAACAAGGTGAAAAAAGGGACAGGGCAGTGATGGACATGAACTTCCCTCTCACATATACTGCTCAAAAGAAGAGAAAAATAGGGGCAATTAGGTGGCACAGTGGTTAGAACATCAGCCCTGAAGTCAGCAGGATCTGAGTTCAAATGTGGCCTCACACACGACACTTCCTGGCTTTGCGATCCTAGGCAAGTCCCTTAACTTTAATTGCCTCAGAAAAAAAGAAGGGAAAAATAGTCATCTATAGTTAGGTACAAAAATCATCTCACTCAACAGAAACAATATGGAAAAAGTAGAAGGGAAAATAAGAGAAGGGCTTAGTACTATGCAAAATGAACTTTATAGAAGTATGTACATACGTGTGTGTGTATGTGTGTGTGTGTGTGTGTTGGCAAAGAATTGGAAACTGAGTGAATGTTCATCAGTTAGAAACTGGTTAAAGAAGTTATGGTACAAATGTGATGGAAAACTATTATATTATAAGAACAATGGAGTGAAGGAGATGATTTCAGAGATTCAGAGATTGTAGGAGATTCAATGCCAGTGAATCTCCTTAGAAAGTTTTATATGAATTGACATAAGCAGAAAAAAATATTGCATACAATAATAATAATAATAATAATAATGTTGTAAAGAAAGACAAATAAATTTGAAAGATTTAGAAACCCTGGTCATTGGAATGAACAGCCATAATTCTAGTAGACTTAGTATGAAACCTGCTATTCATCTCCTGATAGAGACATGAAAGACTCAGAATACAAAATGAGGCTTTAAAAAAATTGGGCAAGGAAGAAATGTGTTTTGCTTGTCACTATACACATTTATAATAGAGAGGCTATTTTTCTTGTTTTCTTTTTTTACCTTTCTCTTTCCCCCTTTTTTCTTCTCTTCCCCCCTTCTCTTAGCCTCTCTCTCTCTCTCTCTCTCTCTGTATGTGTGTGTGTGTGTGTGTGTGTGTGTGTGTGTGAGTGTGTGTGTGTGCCTTTTTTCCTCAATTAGGTGGGGGTTATAGAAAGGACAGAAAGCTAATTTTTGCTTATTTAAAAAATAATATTTTTTAAAAAGTAATATAGTATCTTGATTGGCAAAGGGATTTGTGTCTAAATGAGATTTCAATACCTTTACTACTCAAAAAAATTGTAACAATATGTAAAGCAGAAATATTTAGAACCTGGAGAGAACCCTTTGCAAAAAGTCAAATAAAGGCAAATTTGTCAAAGAGGCTAAAATATAATGTAAATATACAGAGGACCAGGACTCAGAACACTTGAATTTGAATCCCTGATCTGCTGTTTAGTAGCTTGGCAACCTCAAATTTAGCTCAATTG
>JAJPUD010006418.1:10044-24905 GCA_023553655.1 Myrmecobius fasciatus
GAATTTGAGAATTATTATGGTTGTTCTAAGGTAAGTAGATTTTTAAATAAATGACACTTTCCAGAAAAAGGCCAAATATTTAACTAATTTCAGAGTTGGAAGAGAGTTCATAGATCATATTATATAATCACAACCAGAAAATATTACCACATACCAGCCAAGAGGTTATCCAAATTTTGTCAAACAATTTCTATGAGGAGAATATTTACTACCTATTTGGGCAAACTGTTCCACTTTTGCCTTACAAGAAGCCCAAATTCATTTCTTTGCAACTTCTACTCATTATTTATTTCAAAATCAAATGCTGATCAACAACTAAAGAATGTCTTAGCCAAGTTTGCATATGGAATCATGTGGGGAATTTGCTTCAAATATATTTAGCATTCTTTTTAAGTTGAGTTTAAGGAGCATGAGCATTGGCTTATTGGGATTTTAGTGTGTTTTCTATAGGCATATATATTTTAATCTTAAACTTGTAAGAATTAAGTAGACAGTTAGTCATGATGGCAAATATCTTTAGTCCCTGATACTGAGGAAGCTAGGGCTCATACTTCACAGGTTCTGTATTGTAGTAGGTTCAATGCCAATGATATAATCACAATAGATTTGGGAATAACAAGGAGGGGGGGCAATGAGTCTGAGGGAGTTATACGCTACCTAGGCATTAAATCAAAGTAGTTTAGTTTGGAAATGGAACAGAATAACCTGGATCAACAGTGGTTTCTATCAGTTAATGGCTACTAAATAGGGAATTCCAATCTCAAAATAATGAGCAGCAAACACACATAGGTAGATAAATAGATACATAGAAAAATGAATGACTAAATAAATCAATGGAATGAGTAAATGAGTAAACATGTAAGAAGATAAATAATACAACAAATAAATGAATGAATAAATAATTGATCAAAAATTCAAATTAAGAAATAAAAACTTAAAAAGAAGAAGGTATTGCAATAGTTAAATTTAGACAATACAAATGCTCAGATTAACTAGAATTGTTGTAGGATACAGTGTTTTTAGGAGTGCTTATAAAACTGATTTGGACTATTCCCTATTTAAACAAGACAAACAGAAAACATTAAATAACTGTCTTTTAGTCCCAGCTGTTCTTTCATGATTAGGAGGCATATGGAATACATTTCAACAGTACTCAAATTCACATCCTTCAGCAGATGGGTATAAATGACACCATCAATATTTCAATACTCTATCATTTCCTCCATTCAGACAACCTCTCTGTTGGTGAAGATCACTAATATGGCCTACTTTTAATGGTCATTTCAAAATGCTTCAAATATTCAATGCCCTCATAGCCAAACTAGTGACAAGCTGGAAAAAGGGCAACAAATGAGAGAATTAATATATGGAGTAGCTGAATCAGATAAAAATTTGGTTTTAATTCCTGGTTCTTCCCTTGACTTTATACATGACCTGGTGTTTTACATTCCCTGCCCCCCATGAATAATACTGAAAAAAAAATCATATCTGCAGTCAGCTATTATAGAGGCTTTGAGGACTGATAAGTTAATGCCTATGAAGTTCCTATAGCTTACAGAAAATGTGATGTAAATGCAAAGTACAACTTCAAATTGTATTTCTTTTTAATTTTTCCCTCCTTCCAGTCTTTTGGGTCTCAAGCAATTGAAATAAAGTTGGGACTGAATGGAGTAGAAATCATTAAAGTAAAGGAGTGTCCAAAAATGGCAACAATTACCTAGAGTCTTTTTTCTTTTTCTTCCATTGAATCCTGTGCTTTGGGTTTCTGAAATAGAGGACTGTATCAAGACAAAAGACACATGTCAGAGTTGGAAGATAGCCCATTATCTTTTCAGAAAGCTTGAATTTTATTGGGGATGTCATAAGGAAAATGGATACTTGTTACAGGTTTTCCTATGTATTTTCCAAGATCATAGAATCATGGATTTAGAGCTGAAAGAGAAACTGTCTAGAAGCCCCTCATTTGGCAGATAAGAAAACTAAGACTTAGAAAATCACACAGATAATAAAAAAAGGATATATTTGACTTGAACCCAAGGCATCTGACTACAAATCCAGTACTCTTTCCATTGTACCACACTGTCCATTTACCTGTGAAAAATCTACAAAAACCATAGATTGGAAGCATTCTTCTTACACACTCATAGCCAAATACTGGTAAACCCAGAGCTAAAACCCAGTTTTCTGAATTCTTAGTCTAGCACTTTTCCCATAATATCACAGCTGCTTCTGCTTTTAAAGTTTTAAGAAAATGATGAATATGCACATGACAATACCACTTTCTTCCCCATTGCATTGCCATATGCCTGCAAAAATTGTCATAATGATGGCAAATATTTAGCATTACTCAGGGAAAAGAGAGGAATGAGTCTTTCTGTAATGTCTGTCAAGTGCCAGGCATGATGTAAAGTGTTTTTACAAATATTATCTCATTTAATCCCCACAATCACCATCATTTAAAAAAAAAAACTATTTTTATTTTGTCCATTTTTACAGTTGAGGAAACTGAGGTAAACAGAAAGTAACTGACTTGTGCAGGGTTAGGTTAAACAACTTGTTAGTGTCTGAGGCTGGATATGAACTCAGGTCTCCTTAGCTCCAGTACCAGTGCTCTATCAAAAAAAAAAAAAAATCCTTTCAAATCTCTTTAAAATAATTCCGCAAAGAATCAACAATAAAGGCGAGGTTAGAACATCTGCTGCTAAAATGTTTTGTATTTATCAAGACATTTTAAGGAAGGAACTAAAAATAAACTTTTTTGGAAAAGCAACATAATGTTAAATATAGGCATCTCCACATAATAGTCCTAAAATTACTAGTTTTATCTCCCAACAATTGCAATTCTCACTTCATTTTTTTTCTTCTCCTTTCCGTCCTTGTAACCAATGAACCATTTCAAGCCACATGTTTTCTTTTCAACCTCAGTAAATATTATAATATATGTACAGAGTATGTGGTGCCCACTTCAAAATCTTATGCTGATGTGCAATTTTCCAATTTTGTCATTGTATCATCTATCTTGATCCATATTAAAGGTCACCATTCAATTACAACTAAATAACTTACATTTATACATATAAACATTTCATAATTTCATGCCTTCTAAATTTGTGGAGGATCTAGCTATATCATTTTTTTCTAAAGGAAAACTTAAAAACTTGTTCATTATATCAAAATCTTGAAAAAGCTATTTCAAAGCTATGACCATTCCATCAATCACCTTGATCCTCTATCTCACCCTCATTCTAATCCTCTCCAGACACCTTTAGCCTTCTCTCTATCCCACAAACCTCATATCATTTTCAAGGAAATACAGGTATGGAATAAATTTAAATTCTTTACATATAATATGAGTCATGTCTCCCAAGGGATTAGCCATAAAAGGACAAAGAGTATATACTTGTTTAATACCATAGAAAGAAAACTGGATTTGAAGCAGAGAAAAGGGATTTGAATGAATCACTTATTTGGCTCCATCACTTATTACCTATGTGATCTATCTGAGTGCCTGCTCTGCAATTTATCATCTGAAAGAATTGCCTAGGAACAGTAATAGGAAAAGTGTGCCCAAGGTTTCATATAACTTGAGCACATTTCTTTCTAAATTTTCTGAAGCTGACTCTCTATCTACTAACCATACTGCTTTCCATGGGGAGTGGGCTGGAGAAATAGAAACCTTGGGCCATAACAGTTAATTAATGATTCTTCATTAATTTCTTTTTCTGTCATGCTGGAAAACATCCAAGGATTCAGAAGCAAATGTCAACGTGATAGGTTCAAGCTCTTTTAAGAGTACTTCTTGGAAGGTACTTTACACTTCAGGGATTCTCTAAGGAAAGGGTTAACTATTGCAAAGATTGCTGTAAATAGAAGTCAACACACTATCAATAAAAACCCTTAGGGCATCATTGCCTTTAAACAGAAGATTATGACCACAGACCTACTGGCTCCCTGGTTGCCTGGTTGTTGCCCTTCATCCTCCAAGAGGAACAAAATGACAGCATTATGTTACAGTTGAGTTACAGTGTGTCCAACAGCGGATGGTAAGACTAATATGAGCTTGCAATACTCTGCCACAGATCAAACACAAATAATCTCTATGAACATTTGGGGTGGCTACTCTGCGGATCTCATTTCTTCGGAGCTAATTCAATTCTGTTTCGCTCATAGAGGACAGCACCTTCTCTGCTGAGGGCAGCCTATGCTGGGTGGTCCAGTTCCCATATCTCCTATATCATGCAATCAATTCCAAAGTTTTTAAGAGAGAACTTAAACATGTCTTGTATCACTTTTTTTCCATCATCTGGTGAGTTTTGCCTTGTGTGAATTCTCCATAAAATAGTCTTTTTGACAAGCCTACATTTGACATTTGAACAATGTGGTCAGCGCTCTCTGCAATAGCGTTTGAATGCTTGGCAGTTTAGTTTGAAAAGGGACCTCAGTTTCTGGTATCTTATCCTGCCAGGTGATCTTCAGACTCTTCTTAAAACAATGCACCGTTGGTTATAGTTCAGAAAGGGTAAAGAATCTAGCTTCAAAACATTTGTAGATCTAATTAGAGCTTAAGTTGTTGAAAGAAGGGGCTATTTCATAAGTAATTTTAGAGTTTGAGGGGAATTCAGTTCTTATATAGGTCAACTCTACCCTCTTCTCCCTTCTACTACCAAAATTATTCAAGGTGTCATTTTGTGATTTCTTTTATTCCTTCAAAAACTCTTTAAAGCTGATTTTATGTTGTGAAATATAAGATATATGACAAAAATTAGATATAGGATTTTAGCCCAGAAAAAAGTAGTTCCAATTCCAGATGAAGTCTAAAGAGTTTCAAGGTTACCCATCGATATAGACACACAACACCTTTCACCTACTGAAATATGCTCCCAATAAAGGACCATGTCTTAAGTTTTTCCTCATTCTAAACACTTCACCACATAGCTGCCAAAACAATAGTTATAAAGCACAGGTATATTTAGTATAATATACTCAATAAATTCCAGTGGTTATCTTTTAGCCACATAATCAAATTTGAATCCACCTGTTTGTCACATAAATACTTCCAATGCTTAGCATGCATTACATTCCGTGGTCCAGCCAAGCTGGCCTTTTTGTTGTTCTTCACACACAACCCTACATTTTCCATCTTTCTTCCTTTATGTAAATTTCCTTCCATCCTTATATGTGCTCCCTCCTTACCTCTATCATTTAGAATCTTTAGTCTCCTCTATACTCAGAGAGTCAATATTCATCTTCTCCCTGAAACTATTTTGATAACAACCATCACTTGCTTATTTCTCCCCTTTCCTGAAAAATTGTTATTGTTTAATTATTTTCCAGTCATTTATGACTCTGTTGATTCCATTCAGATTTTTTCTTGGCAAAGATATCAGGATGATTTGCCAAACTGAGGAAAACAGGGTTCAAGGACTTATCCAGGATTACATATCCAGTAAGGTTTTGAGGTTGGATTTTAACTCAGTTCTTCCTGACTCTAGTCCTGACTATCCACTCCGCATATCTATCTATCTATCTATCTATCTATCTATCTATCTATCTATCTATCTAACTATCTATATGCACATATATACACACATACACATATGTACATATATGTGTGTGATGTGTATATGTCACATGCATGTGTAAATGTTGTATACATGTCTATTACATTATATTACAATATAGGAAAGTTACTTGACATCAGAGACTGTTTTATTTTAGTATCTACAGAAGTCAATATATTGCCTGGCAGACAAGAGACATTTAATAAAAAATTTAATAAAAAAAAGCTTGATGATTGGTTGATAGTATCTATGAAGAAAGGATATGGCTTATGGGATAATTAAAGCAAATTCAAGATAAATTTCTATGGACTTTAACAGTGAGTTCTAGGATTTTCTGGAGTTATGACACCTTATTATTTTCTTGCTTTGTTCTCTTACCCTAAAGTACTATGAAATCGCATAGTATTTTTTAAAAGGAAAATTTAATCAAATTGTCTTGTTTTAGAAATTTATAATAGATTGAATAGACCAAAATAGTTATCAATAATTCAATTTTACTTTGCAAGAAAGTATCCATTTGAGTGATTCAGGGATCTTTGTTTATAATTTGCTATTAATTTTATTTTATCTTTTTAAATAAAGGAATAAATGATATTTTGTTATATTTGCCAAAGAACCATATCATGGAGAAAGAAATAACATGGTAGATATCAAAATCAGAATCCAAAGAGATCTAGAAATATTTAATACTTAGGTTCAAAAAATCAACTTCAAGATTATAATATTAAACAGTGTGTATCAATAGCAATTCATTTGGAGAGGGACCGAAGTCAAGTAGCCTTGCTTGCTTGACATATTATGTTACTGATTCATATAGGTTTCATCAGCCATGAAAAGCTCCTCGGCCTTAGGTTACATTAAGAAATTAATAGCTCCCTGGAATAAAGAGACAATAGCCCAGCTACCTTGGTCCAACCGTAGCTGTAAAATTGTGGGCCTTTCTAGATGCCATGTTTTAGGAAGAACCTTGATGAATGTATAGAAGAGATAAGACTATAGTGATAAATATGAGATAGGTTACAGGAACTGGAGCTATATATTATTGAAAAGAAAATATTTTAATCTTAGATAACTATTTGGAATGCGGCCATGTGGATGAGGGAAGAAACAATTTGTTCATTTCAGAAGACAAAACTAGTAGTAATATGTGGAAATTCTAAAAACACAAATTTTGATTTGATGTCAAGAAAAATAAACAAACAAAACCCTTTCTAACAATAAGAACAATCCTTTAGTTTACCCTTGCTTGAGTTCTTTAAACAGGGGCCATTTGACTACTTGTTAGGCATATTAGAAACTTAGTAGTTTTTAGACACTAACTTGGAAATTCTGTGATATTGAGCTAGAAGGATACTTAGTTGTCATCTTTTCCAACCCCATCAGTAGCAGAGATAAAAGATTTGATCCTGGAGGCAGGGAGACCTGAGTTCAAATCTTGCCTCATTTATTTACTAGCTTTGTGATATTGGGCAGCTCACTTCATCTCTTACTGGCTCATTTCCATCAACTATAAAATAGAGATAATAATAATAATAATAATAATAATAATAACCTATCTCACAGGATTGTTGTGAAGATTAAATGAAGTAATATTTGTAAATTGATTAGAATAGTATCTGATTCATAGTAAATGCTTAATAAAAAAATTCAACAGAAAGACATTTTATTCACAACACTGCCTGATGTAAAGTACTTTCCAAAATTTCCTGTTTTTCACATGAGGAAACTGAAGCCCAGAGAGGCTATGGGCATTGTCCAAAGTCCCAGAGATATATGTGACAAAACTAGGCTTCAGACATAGGACTGTCTCCCTGTTCTAAGTTATATCATATTGCTTCCTAGAATCATACAGTGCTGCAAAGATAAAGCTTCATTTTCTCTCCTCTCCCTGTCTCTCTCTCTGTCTCTGGCTCTTTCTCACCGTGTGGGTATGCATCTCACTGTCTCTGTCTTTCTGTGGGTCTGTTTCTCTATCTCCGTCCCTGTCTCTATCTTTTTCTATCTCTCTGTCTCTCTCTGTTTCTTTTTGTTTATGTGTTTATGTTTACACTGAATTCTGGGAGAGGGGCTATAGTATAGCAATATTATACAGTATAATATGGTGTGGTAAAGTAAAAAGAGCCAAGGAGTCACAGTTTTCATCTTAACTATATCATTGGCCTTGATGAAGTTACTTCACTTCTTGGTTCCACAGTTTCCTCACCTGTCAAATGAGGGATTGGAATTAGATGATCTTTTATGTCTAAATCCAATAAAAACAGACCTAGCTATGGAATCAGAAGAGCTGGAGATGGCTTTCACACCTGCTTTTTGGAAAGTCACCTAATTTCTCCATGCTGAAGTTAAGTACCTACTATGTGTGAGGGATTTCATTAGGTGCTGAAAATATCAAGACAAACATGAAGTATGCCCCACTCTCACGACTTAGTGAGGTGAAAAGATAAATTCAAAAATTCTCATAAAACTGTTCACTTTATGAATTAATTTTCTTTGAAGATTTTTTCAGTTTTCCAGAAGCTAACAAATTAATTTGCTCTTTCAAATTGCTGCTTTTGTGAAATGTTTTTTTTAAATGATCATTTTAAGTTTCAAATATAAGAAAGAGATTCATATGTGTCTGTTTGAAATATAATCAGAGATAAATCTCCAAGGAAGCTCATGATGACGTCCCTCTGCTTAGCAGCAAGTACGTCCAATGAGAAAAATACAACAGAAAGACATTTTGTTCAGCACACTAGCTGAACCTTTCCAAATGTCCTGTTTTTCTTCCTAGGAAAAGGGATTTGTAAATCTGTTTCCTGCTGGCATTAATTGACATAATACAATTGCAAATACCAAATAGCCCAAAGATATTTGAGTTGCTTTTCCTCTAAGTAGGATATAGTAGTTCGGCTTAATTTGGAAAATGTCTGTACTGAGTATTGCCCTCAGCAAATGTGTAGGCAGGAATGATTTTTTTTTTCTCTTCCCAGTTTCCTTTGCTCATTTTCAGGTGTGAGCTGATTAGCTTGCTATGAGACATCCCATGTGGTCTCTGCCTATTATCATTGCTCTCAATAATTCATCAAAATATATTGGAAAATAGTTCTGATCTGTGTGTCATTTAGAGATTTTTTTTTTCTGAAGGAAGTTAGACATTTACATCCTCCTCTGAGATGCTGTTTTTCAAATATAAACACCGTACATTACTCTGTAACCAAGTGAAACTGTTTCTGGTCTCTCTTCTAGTTGGCAAACACCATTAAAAGGTTACCATTTACATAAGATCTATCCACTGTGTTAACCTTTGCAGGCCAGACATTGACTCCTAGAACTCTGCTTTGTGTCATTATGTTGGAAACAGTTGAATCTGTGACAAAAATATACCACATTTTAGAAAGAACAGTGGTTTGGGAGTTAGGACCTGGGATTGAGGACATCAGTAACACGGCATTGGTAAAACAAGAAATGCAATTAAATTCACTTTTATTTATTGAGTGACTACCATGTGGCAGTCACTAAATTTGACACTAGAGATATAAAGCCCTTTAGAAGTTTATATTTTACTGGATTTAAAAATCAGATTTTGTGTTTGAATTACTGGGGTCATTTTGTCCAGCTCCTTCATTTTGCAGGTGTGGTAAGTAAGGCCCAAGGAAGGGAAGGGAGTTGACCAATGTCTCAGCAGGAGTAATCTTCAAAGATGAAATTTGAACTCAGGTATTCTGACCTGGAGCCCATAATCTTTTACATTGTATTCTGTTGATAGCCTTATTTTGATAGGTATTACCTATGTGTACTTGTGCATGTCATTAGTAAAAGGAGACAAACTAAATATTCCCAAAATCTCTTGTCATTTATTACCATGTACACTGTTAGCTATGTGACCTTATGTGAGTCATTTTATTTTCTTGGACCAAAATTTCTCTATTTGCAAGATGAAAGAATGTGACAGAATAATTGTGATTGAACAAGATAATCAGTGTTCTGAACAGAGGTCAGAACTTTGAGTCAGGAGCTCAAACACTGCCCCAGACACTCACTGGAAGGCAAGCAACTTAACCTTTGGCAGTTAGTTATTTCACATATAAATGGATATATTAAAAGCATCTGTTTCACACATTTGTTTTGAGGTTTAAGTAAGAAAAATATATAAAAACTTTATAAACCTGAAAGTACTATGTGAATGTTAGCTATTTTATTTTAGTATTAGCAAAGAAAAGCAAAAATAAAAATAAAAATAAAAAGCAAACATGCAAACTAGTTATTGCTAAATTTATTATTTATCATATGGTATAATATCAAATTTCAGTTATATTCTTCATGTTTATGCCAGAAAAAATACAAAGAATTCAAATCTTGATACTAATATGGCACAGTGGGAAAGAGCACTGGTTATAAGGTCAGCAGACCTGGGTTCAAATCTTAAACTTTAACTCTTGTGTCTTCAGTGAAATCACTTAATTTCTCTAGATCTTTTTTCCCCATTTGTAAAATGAGTAAAACAAAGCTGAACTTTCAGTGTCATTCAGCTCTGCTTCTATGATCTCATGATCTACCCGTAAGACAATCATTACCTCTCTCTAGGACTCAGTTTCCCCATCTGTTAAATGATAGGAAGTAGAGTAGATGACTCTTAAAATTCTTTCCTTTTTAAACATATCCAATTAGTTAAGATGAGCCATTCAAAGTAATTATACCAGTTAGGATGTCAAATTTAGGTGGATAAGCCTATAATTTCTTTATAAAGTTGTATTCATTCAAGATATTAATATTCTAGAGAGCACTCCAAGATTTACCCTCCAGCAATTATAGGCATGGGCAAGTCTTCTGAGTCACATCATTTGTTTAGGTTTGGAACATTAATGCTATAAGAATGACTCTGTGCTGTATAAAAGCATTTCTTAGAGCTGTTAATGGTAAATATACAAAGCATCTTCTCTTTGCATCAGAAATTGATCTAAACCAGAAAAGGAACTCTTCCATAGAGGGAAGATTTGAACAGTACTTTCATATGAGCATGTATTTCCATTTCCTTGTCCTTCTCAATGTGCTTTCATTGTTTTCTTCTTGAAGTCAGCAGGCAGGGAAATATCCCTAGGCAATAACAAGACCACTGGTTCCTGTTAAGCATGCTGGTGTTCAGACAGCTGTGCTGCCAGGCTCTCAGCCTCCTCCTTCCCTCCATCCCCCATCCAGTCTTCCAGACCTCTATGGAGTCCCTTACTAACTTTATGTCCATTAGGCAAATTACATAAGTGCCCTAGTGTCCCAAAATAAGTCACAGAACATTTCAAAAAGGCTAAGGTGACAGGGCTAAGTGATGTTTAATTTATTTTGAAATTTTTCTTTTTACACTTCGGAGATGCTATTCTATTATAGGTCCAAGTTAAGAAAAAGAGTTGTCAACTGACTGAACCCTGAGAAAACATAAAGCATTGTTTGGGCATTCTTGCAGTTTTTTTTCCCTTGATATCTAGATGCACCAGGTTTTTTTTTTTAATTTTAATTTAATTTTTTTAAGCCAGAGTCAGCATTGTCAGATAAGAAGGATAAATTTTCCTCATTAAAGGATTTCTGAAATTGAGTTAAAATGTTGACTTGCTTTTTAAATAATCTGATCAAAGTGACTTAATTAGTTATTGTAAGGATAGGCAAGGATGGTGGAAAGAAAGAAACACTGTGCATATCAAATGTGTCCAATCTGTTAGCTCACCCTATCTCAGCAAAGAATATTCAAATCTCATTTGGGAAGGACATATCAATCTACAAACACTATGAAGGGAGGTCTGTGTCCAACTGCAGTGATGGCTCTAATTCTTGACAATTTACCATTAGAAATAAGTGTAAATAAGCTTATCTCTTTCTATAGTCTCTAAACACCAGAAATATTCTTCTCAGGATGGATTTGTATCATAACATTAAAAGTAAATGAATCACTTGTTCCCAGATATAGAAAAGATACACATATATGTTTTTGTTCATTTCATTGTTTTCAATACAAACCATAACATAAAGTAGTGTAGTGAGAAGGGGATGGGATTGATAGATAAGCAACTAGGGTTTCCTTCCTCATACCACTGCTTCTTTGATGGTTCTGGAGGTCATGGTAGTCTTTGGAAACAAATGATAAACAATAGGTGTGAGACATTATGCACTGGTTTGCCAGGTTTAGATCTAAATTTTCTTCTTCTAAAATAGACTAAATTATCCATAAGATCCCTTCAGTTCTAGATCTTAGGATCCAAATCATTTTTTTCAGTCATTAATTGAACTTAAAAGTGCTATTTCATTTTGAGTCACAATGATTATTTTATGAACAAAAAATTCAAAGACAAAAATCACAATTTGGCCTAAAAATAAGAAAATATTGTCTAGAAGAAATCTCTTTCTAAGACTAAATTGATCTAATTAGATTTGGGTTCCATATTTTAGAAATGATACTAACAAACTAAAACATTTTACAGGTAAGCATGTTGGCAAGGAAAGCCATACTATGTTATCATACCACCACTACCATGCCATAGAAGGAAAAATTAGATGAGCAGGAATACTTTCTTATAAAAGAAATTTGGAATGAGGTAGACATGTTTAGATGTCTTAATATTTGGAGGGTTACCATGTAAAAAGACTAAAAATATTGTGCTTAGCTTTGGAGAGCAGAACTAGGACAAATAGGAGAAAGTTAGAGAGGTGTTCTTTTTTAAGTAAATAAAAGAAATTATTTCTCAATAAAACAAATAATTCTCTAAATGGAATAGTTTGTTATGGAGGATTTTCAGTTGTGCAAGTGTTTTGTTCTTGTTATTTATTTGATTTTGTTAGTTTGTTTAGTTGTGATTGCTATTACTGGTAGTCTTCCGATTAATGATATATCTGTATGATTACTTACTAGAATGTTATGGGGGGATGTAGGCATCAGATAAGTCATACTATAACTGTCATGTGAGGTATTGTAGCATCTCCCACCCCTTTTCCTAATAATCTTCTTTTGCTTAGAAGCAAAGCAGATTGCATAGTCCTGGAAACTATTTTATAAGGTTATGGCTGTTGCTGTTGCTGTTGCTATTGCTATTGTTTTCCATGGGTTGTAGCCAAAGAATTCACAGCAAGTGGGTGGCCTGATGGTGTCTGCTGTCTCTGATGATAGCTAAAGTGATTCTCAGAAAGAAGTTTTAGCTTTTTGCCATGACCGTACTAAAACAAAACAAAACAAAATAAAAAAAAAAATTTGCAGCATGGGTATATGATAAACAGGCAGGGCCTTCAAGAACTCAGTCCAACTTTTATGCTGCAATGAGATATTAGAGTAGGATTGTGTAGTGGGAAAAAATATTTATTCACTATATAACTGAATTAAAACTCTTCTGGCATGTGGTGGAGAGCTAGGAGTAGCAATATACTATCATGGATATGATATTTGGGATATCAGCCCAAATTAGGCTCTTGGGAAGGGGAAAAAGAAAGGAAATACCCAGTTTTTAAAAATAGCCTATAATGTATTAGGCACTTTATTATCTTCAAAATAACCCTTTGCCATAAGTGCTATCATTATTCCAATTTTACTTTTCAGAAAAATAAAGCAGAAAATGCATACATGACTTGCCCAGGGTCATACAATTAGCGCCTGAGACTGGAATTGATTCCAGGTCTTTTTAACTTCAGTTCTAGTGTTCTCTCTACTATGCTGGCTGACTGCCTTGGAACTCTACTTGTGGTAGATATACACAAGTATGTATAAGACCATAAGGAAAGCACTTAACCTTGCTAATCTTCAGTTTCTTTATGTGTAAAATGAGGGATTTGAACCAAATTATCTGCGATTTTCTCCAATGCAAGTATTTTGTGATTAATAGAATTTATAGGAATAATAAGACTATAAAATGTGATTCACATAAGCTGACTCATATGAACTTTTCCCATTACATTAGGAAATTAGGCCAAAGTGTCTTCACTAAAACACTGAGGGTCTGCAAAAATTATTCTTCTTACATGTAAGGTTGGTCTAATTTTATTCTAAGTGATGACTCAGGGGATAGTACAGAATATAGAACCGAATATTAGAAACTTCTGATATTCTTCAAAATGGAAGTGCTTTATTATAAGAATATACATTACACACACACTTTTATGTGTGTGTATGTGTGTGTATAAATAATTGTGTGTATTTATAGATATATACTTGTGTGCATATATATGTATGTGTTGTTTGGTTGTTTCAGTCATGCCCAACTCTTCATGATCCCACTTAGGGTTTTGATGGCAAAAATGCTGGAGTGATTTGTCATTCCTTCTCCAGTTCGTTTGACAGATGAGAAAACTGAGGCAAGTAAGGTTAAGCATATATCAGAGGCCAGATTTGAATTGAGGAAGATAAGTAATTCTATCTACTGTGCTGCTCCCTATATACATGCATATATAATATACCTTAGATAGACATACAATATTATAATATTTTAAAATTTGAGGCTTTTACCCAAAATGCTGAGTAAATGATATTGAATATTAATATTAGAAGATTCTAAGGAAGAAATTTAATAGAGAAATGTAGTTAATCTAGTATGTACCTTGATGTCAGAGGACCTGGATTCATGTTCTACCTCTAACATATATAATTGGGAGGCTTTGGATTAGTCAATTAATAGTTCTGTGCCCCATAAATTATAAAAAATAGATGAGCTATTGATTTGTATTAATAGAGGGAAATTCCACACTGAGAATTTACCTTATCTTTGAAAGCACTGACCTAGATTTATTAGAATTCCTTAAGAAGATAATGCAATTATTTTCACATAGATACTATTCAGACTGCATTTCACAACACAAACAGAAGTACTTATACATACCTCAGAAATAATATTTTTTATTCATAGATCTATTACCTATGTTAGTAAAAACAGAAACAAAGCAGGTACCGAGAAATGGAGAATAACTGAAGAATTTGTGTTATATGGAAAGAGAGAAATAGTTCATTTTGGATCCTTAATCTATTCCAATCAGTATTAACCAATTTGATAAGATCAAATTAGTTCTGTATATAAGGCCCTAGAGCTGTGAACTGCAGATTTTATGTTCACTTGCTTAACTTTAGGAAGTTAGCTAAAGGCTTTCCACTTTTGTTTTGCCTTCTGATGATGACAAAATTCAGTTAGGAAGAGGCGACAACTACGTGGAAAGTCTGCCAAAATATTTTTGTACCTCTGGATCAATCATTTGACCATTGAAGCAGATGACCATTTTTTTAAGCTTTTTATTTGTATAACATATGTATGGGTAGTTCCCCAACCTTGATCTTTTCAAAGCTTTCCAATACAAATTTTA
>JAJPUD010006418.1:25305-57199 GCA_023553655.1 Myrmecobius fasciatus
TTCAACGATATAGGTGAATTTCACCTATTTCGTTGAATGACCATCTTCTTCCCTGGAGGATAATGCTCATTCTAGCTGGATAGGTTATTCTTGGCTGTAATCCAAGTTCCTTTGCCCTTCGGAATATCTGGTTCCAAGCCCTTCGATCCTTCAGTGTGGAAGCTGACAGATCCTGACAGATTCTAATTAGTGATCCTCGGTATTTGAATTGTTTCTTTCTAGCTGCTAGCAGAATCTGTTCCTTGGTGCTATAGTCCTGAAATTTAGCCATGATATTCCTTTTAATTTTTTTTTAAGTTTTAATTTTGGGGTCTCTTTCAGGAGGTGATCGGTGAATTCTTGCAATGGTGATTTTGCCCTTTGATTCTACAATCTCAGGGCAGTTTTCTTTCAGGATTTCCTGGAAGATAGTGTTTAGATTCTTTTTTTGATCATGGCTTTCAGGAAGTCCAATAATCCTTAGATTGTCTCTCCTAGATCTATTTTCTAAGTCAGTTGTTTTTCCTAGGAGATATTTCATATTTTCTTCTAATTTTTCATTTTTTTGTTTTTGTTTGACTGATTCTTCAAGTCTTAGTGAGTCATTCACTTGCATTTGTTCAATTCTTATTTTTAAAGTGTTGTTTTCTTCAGTTATCTTTTTAAGTTCCTTTCGTAACTGGCCAATTTGTTCACTGCACTCTTTTTCCACTTCACTAATTTTATTTTTTAATAAATTGGTGTCTTTTTCATATCTCTTTTGCAGAGTATCATATCCTTCTTGCAAGATACTGTATCCTTCTTACACTGATTTCAGTTTATTTTCCCATTTATCCTCCAGCTCTCTTTTGAGGTTCATGCAGTCTTCCAGAAAGGCCTTTTGAAACGGCGACCAGTGATGGTCCTTGCCTTTTTTTTCTGGATTTTTGTCTAAAGAAACCTCTGTATCTGAGGTTGTTTCTTTGCCTTGATAAAAGCTGTCTATTGTGAGAGCTCTCTTTTGCTTCTCCATCATTTTTTTTTTAGACAGAGTGGATGTCTCTTTAAGGTAGGGGAAAAAAAAAAAAAAAACCTCGGCTGAAGACGCTTTGCCCTGGGGCACTTCGGCGAGTTGACTTAAGGTGCTGGGCCGGTGGGGGCTAGGACTAAGTCCGAATTACTCCTTAAACAAGGCAAGTGTGCCAGAACACCTGTCCCCAATCAGGGCAGAGTGTCCCGAGTGCCTCAGATAAACTCCAGGTGTTTGGAATTTGGAGTTTGGAGTTTGGAATTTCTTCCAGGATGAGCTGAGTTGAATCCCACCCTCACTTCCGGCCTGCACAGGGATCGTCTATTTGTCTCTCTGTCCGAGTCCGACTAACCTGATATGAAGTTCTCCAGAGAGCCGTGCCCAAATATTTCTGAGTTCGTTGACTTGAAGATCAGTTCAGAGGCTTATTTTATTGTTGATTTGAGAGAAGATCGGAGGAGAGGCAGAAAGTCACCTTTTCACTCCGCCATCTTGGCTTCGCCCCTTCTCCGAAGCAGAAGACCATTTTATGGCCACTTAGGTCATTGTGATAGCTTGTACCATTTCCTCTTACCCAAATTAAAGAGACACCTGTCCATATTATGTGGAGATAGTCCTTGATTCACCCAACTTGTGACCCTGCTGAAATATTACTTTTTCAGTGGAATTATTCTATATTTGGTAAAGCTGTTTTAGAATTACAAGACATCTAGCCATATAAAAATAGGGCGCTGCCAAAGAAGAACTTGAGTATTTTATTGACTCAAAAATTGATAATTTTGATTATATTAAGTTAAACAGGTTTTGTACAAACAAGACCAATGCAGACAAAATTAGAAGGGAAGTAATAAATTGGGAAAAAATATTTACATTTAAGGATTCTGATAATGGCCTCAAATCTAAAATATATAGAGAAAATATGTAGAGAACACTCAAATTTATAAGAATCTAAGCCATTCTCCAGTGGATAAATTGTCAAGGGATATGAACAATTTTTTTTCAGAGGAAGAAATTAAAACCATTTCTACTCATATGAAAAATTGCTCTAAATCTTTACTAATCAGATAAATTCAAATTAAAAGAACTCTGAAGTACTACTGCACACCTTTTAGATTGGCTAAAATGACAGGAAAAGATAATGATGAATGCTGGAGGGATATGGTAAAACTGGGAGACTAAAACATTATTAGTGAAGTTGTGAACTGATCCAAACATTTTGGAGAGCAATTTGGAACTATGCCTAAAGAGCTCTCATACTGTGAATAACCTTTGAGCCAGCAGTGTTTCTATTGGGCTTATATCCCAAAGAGATCTTAGAGTAGGGAAAGGTACCCACATGTGCAAGAATGTTTGTGGCAGCCCTTTTTGTAGTGGATAGAAACTAGAAACTGAATGGATGCCCATCAATTGGAGAGTGTCTGAATAAATTATAGTATATGAATGTTATGGAATATTATTTTTCTATAAGAAATGATCAGCAGGATGATTTCAGGGATTCCTGGAAAGACTGACATGAACTCATGCTAAGTAAATGGGCAGAACCAGGAGATCATTATACATGGCAACAGCAAGATTATATACTATGTTCAATTCCAATGGACATGGCTCTCATCAACAGTGAGGTGATTCAAAAATTTTCCAATGATCTTGTGATGAAGGGAGCTAGAGAAAGGACAGTGAGAAATGAATGTGAAACACAACATAGTATTTTCACTCTTATTTTGTTGTTTGCTTGCATTTTCTTTTCTTTCTCGTTTTTTTTTCTCTTTTGGATCTGATTTTTTTCTGGTGTACCATGATATTGTTGAAATATGTAGATAAGAAATGCACATTATTAACATATATTGATCACTTTCTAACTGGGGGAGGAAGGTGAGGAGAAAGGAGGAGAAAAATTAGATCACAAGGTCTTGTAGGGGTGAATATTGGAAATTATCCATGTATATTTTGAAAATAAAAAAAACCTTTAATAAAAAAAAAAAAAAAACAGGGCCTCAAAGGAGGAGGTATCCCAGATCTTGAGAAAGATCTAAGGTTCACTTCATTTGAAGGGACCATGGACCCTTTAATAAATAAAGTGCCATTGTCTCAGAACTCTGCCTCAGTCTTTTTTATTATAGGTGGAATAATTTTAATCTCCACAGCATGCAATGAAATATTATTGAATGATAACAAATTAATGATATGAGAGATTCAGAGAAAAAGGGAACGAGTTGTATGAACTGATGCAGAGTGAAGTAGGCAGAAATAGAACAATGCATACAACTATAATAATGGAAACAAAAACAATGCTTTAAAAAGCATCAACAAAACAACAGACTTTGGGTTAATTTATATGGCTGATCTTGCTCCTGAATAATGTATGATGAAACATATTTGCTTCCCCTTAATAGAAAGGAAAAAAAAAAACTTAAGGAATGAAAAGTTGTTTATATTGTCAGGATAACTGAGTTGCATTTTCTTTTCTTTTCTTTTGTTATAGGGGTAACATTTACATGGGGCTTGCAATGTGGCTGGGACTGTGTGAGCACTTTATAATTATTATCTCATTTGACCCTTGAAACAACCTTGGAAGGTAGGTGACATTATTATTTCCATTTTACATATAAGGAAGTTGAGAAGAGTGATTTCAAGCAACTAGAAATTATCTGAGGTCAGGTTTTGATTAAGGTCTTCCTGATTCCAGGGCCAAT
The DNA here is from genome assembly GCA_023553655.1 of Myrmecobius fasciatus. NCBI lineage: Eukaryota > Metazoa > Chordata > Mammalia > Dasyuromorphia > Myrmecobiidae > Myrmecobius > Myrmecobius fasciatus. The sequence continues at coordinate 28,987 of JAJPUD010006418.1, forward strand.
GCTTCACCACCTAATTGTCTTTAATGAAGGGTTCAAAAGTTTGTATGCATTAGAAGGGATTAAAATGGGAAATAATTGTGGCGATAAAAAAGAGATCAACAATTATTTTAAAATACATAATTTTCAATTCCTGACATAAAGCACAGCATCCAAATCTTGCAGTTAGCTAACAAATAGTCTGTAACAGGATTTCCATTACTTACTGTTTTTATTTCAAGCCAAGAATATTTTTTCTTATCTTTACAATTAACAGCTAGCCAAAAGCTACATGCCTGTATATAGAGTAATTATTCATTCAGTAGTGTACATAAATACTCAAACAATATTTATATAACAACTAATAATAAAGAAATGAACATTTAAAAACCTATTTACCGTGATAAGAGTCTGGCTTCTAATTACAATACCATTTGCCTCTGAGTCATTTTTAACATCTTTTATCTTTTATTCTTTTAGATTGTCATAGCTTTAGCTTGCCTTCAAGCCTGTGTGAATATTTGCTCATTTTATATATATATATCTGTAGGACCAATCCTAGTAGATTTATTTAGCCTTATAACTAATTTATTTTTTGATTTCCAGGGTTTAGCTATGAGAATAACTATAGCTTGTGTTTAAGTAGTGCATTAAAACATACAAAGCATCTTACCTTTATTATGTATTTTGAGTTACAGTGAAGAAAGGAAGGAAAAAAAGAATGAAAAAAGGAAGGAAATAATTTATCAAGTGCTATTGTATGGTGGGCACCATGATAAACATTTTATACATACATATATACATATACATATGTATATATATGTATGTATATATATATAATTTAAATTATCTCATTTAAATTCCATGATAACTCTTGGAGGTAGGAGCTTTTATTATCCTATTTTATGGTTGAAGAACCTGAGGCCCAGTTTAAATGACTTGCCCAGAGTTTCATAGCTAGTAAGTGTTTAAAGCTGAATTCAAATTCAAACCTTCTTGATTCTTGGTCCATTGTACCATTTTGCTGCCTTTAAAGATTGCCACTATCATTATCCCCAAAGATAATAGAAGCACAATCCAAAGGGGCTAAATAACTTATTCAAGGTTACTTGCTTAGGAATTAGTCCAGAGCACTTTCCACTAGACCATCTTTTTATAAAGTCAGGAAACTGAAAACAAACAAACAAAAATCCTGACCGCTTTAAAATAATTTCATAAGACAAGAAGAAAATTCTGACCTGACTTGATCTGACATGTTTTAATATATGTTGTGAAACAAATCTAGAAGATTCATTTAACTTCATTTGGTAAATAAAACTAATTGGTTAGTGTATCATGGAATTGAAAAAGAAAGTCTGTTAGAGTTTGATCTTTTCATTTATTTGAATTTAGTAATTTTTGAGTCTATATTAACATCCCTCCATTAAGCATTGTGGTTGAAAGAACAGTGAAAGATTGCCTTGGAGTGTCTTAATTTGTGAGGGAAAAGTATTAAAAAGCATTGTTAAAAATTACTCACACAATAACAAAACATCAGAGATAGAAGAGACCTCTAATAGTTAAAAATTCTCTCTTAATTGCCATATCCAATGATCTTTTTTTAAAAGATCATTTTTCTTAATTACTTTATACCATTTAATGCTGTTGATCCATCTAATCAGCTTGGATATTCTTTCTCTTTGACTGAATCACTATCCATATTCCATCCCTTCAGATATACTTTTGGTCCCCTTCTTTGCTACTCTATACCCTCTCTTAATGAAATCCAAAAAACTTTATAGATGATTCTTAGACCGTTCCATTCTGTTTCCTAAATGCCAGTCCCATAATATAAACCATTTTTGGAAATCTCTAATTGGATGCCCCATAGGTGTCTAAATCCTCCTGCCTCCATCTATATTTATTTCCAGTAAGAGAACTGCCATTTTTCCAATCACCCAGACTCTCAATTTCAATTATTCTCTTTGTGTTGCAACTTTTGTAATCAGTTTTTAAGTTTTCCTTCTGACTCCAAACTATCCTTTCTCCATGAACATAATCATCACCCTAATTCAATCCCTTATCATTCTTGATTGGACAAATGCAATAGTATCCTAATTTACTTCTCTGCATTCTCTGCATTCTTTCTTCACTCCCAACATAGCTTCTAACTTGCTATCGGTAAAACACAGGTTTTTAGCAGTGTTATTTTCTTACTCAAGAAACTCTATAATAGAATACAAATGTTTCTGTTAGTCTTTTAAAGCCAAGCTTCTTAAATTGTAGTTTGTGACCTTATGTGGATTTTTTTTAACTGAATGAGGGGATCATGTAATTATGATTTATTATCAGTAAATGTATGATTTATATAGCTATTTTATAGACCTATATACTTGGGATCTCATAAAAATTTCTCAGGCGAAAAGGGGTAGTAAGTGGGAAAAATTTAAAGAGCCCTATTTTAAAATCCTTCAGAGGATGGATTCAGTTCATCTATCCAGGGTTATAAAAACATATTGTCACAATTTGATTTACCTACTGCTTCCCTTACATGACATTCCATGATCTTTCTCTGTTTCATTGAACAGGCTGTCACCTCATGCATGTAATCCTTCTTGACCTCTGTTCCTTAGAATTATGAATTTCCTTTACAACTTAGCTTCAATGACTCTTCCTACAGGAGAGGATTCCTGATCCCTCCTCCAACTGTTATTGCCTTCCAGAAATTACTTTGTCACTAATTTGTTCAAACATATCTGGTAGAGGATAGACAGACAGAAAGATAACCTTTCTATCATATATATCATCTATCTCTCTAGTAATATGTTAGTTAGTGAGTGGCAGAACATGGATTTGAGTCCATGTCTGTGAAGATGACTAGACAGTTATCTTAAGATATTTGAAATTTTTTAAATAAAAGAAGGATTAGATTTATTTTATTCATTCCCCAAAAACAAAATTACTACAAATGACAAGATACTGCAAAAGAACAAATTTAAGAATCATATAAGGATAAGCCATCCTAACAGATCTATCCCAGAGTTGGATTTCCTGCCTCAGAAGATAATGATAGTTAACCCCACTATACATCTTCAAGGAATTATTAGATTATGGCAATTTGGTTATGTTATAATGGAATGCTTTCTCAGATTTCAATTGGAATAAAGAGCCATTCAACAAGGATTTATAAAGTACCAGTCAATATGGTAAATGCTGGAGATGCAAAAGTAAGAAAAAAACAAGTTTTGTCTCCAAGGAATTATATTCTCTTAGAAGTAAGGGTCATCTACACCAAAATTATGAAAACCTGTGTCCAAACATATGTATATATATACATATGTATATACATATGTATATATATGCATATACACACACAATTCTGTGCATATTTATGTGTTTGTATTTTGATTTTGACACAGTATATGTCTCTAAATGGACATACACATACATATATCAAATAGCAATAAATCTTTTTTGATCATTTCTGACATTGAATCATCCAAAAGTGCCAATGATTTTATTAGTAAATCCTTTCTTTTGAGGGGTCTTTATCAGCAGTGTTTGGCTAGAAGGAAAGGACTGATAATTGTCAGATTGTTTCTCCAAAAGAATTACTCCCCAGTTGTGAGGACTAGGCTGGAAGCAGTGTCAGAAATTTTGGGCACACTGTTATTCCTGTGGCCATTGAATTTGCAAATCCTTGTTGTAATATTAAGAAAGCATCAGTAACACATATGTCAAAAACTTATGTACCTAAGGCAGCTAGGTGGCACAGTGGACAGAGCACCAGCCCTGAAGTCAGGAGGATCAGAGTTCAAATCTGGTCTCAGACACTTAACATTCCCTAGCTGTGTGACCCTGGGCAAGTCACTTAACCTCAATTGCCTCAACAAAAAGCAAAAAAAAAAAAAAAAAACAAAACAAAAAAAACAAAAAACAAAAAACAAACCAAAAAAAAAAGCCTTATGTACCTGATAAGATTACTTCCTCATAATGCCCCATAATGGAGGTGACTCCAAACCTTCCTAGGCCCCATGGCCTGATTCCAGACTCAAACCTCAGGCCAAATTGAGAGATTTGGAAATACTGTGTTAGAAACTTAACCATCACTACAGAAATTCAGAGATTTTGTATCATGGATTTACTACTGCTTGACCTAAGACCTCGGCAGGATACACAAAAAAAATGTAATATTCTTATAGGGAAGTTATAGTCTGCCCAGGGTCTGGAAGAGTACTGACTACCACTAATCTGCAAATTAAGAATCAGCAGAAGTGGTGATTGTAGTCCCAATGCCTTAGGGGAAAGAGATTACCCTTTCCCAGAGCTGGATGCATGGGGGAAAGCTCACAGAGCAGTTTGGTAATTGACTCTTTTTTATTCTCTTCTTTCTAATGTTCTCTTCTATTTAATTGCCCTGCCACTGCTTTGGCTCTTTCTCAGTGATTATGTTTTGACCCAAAGCAAAGATGGGATCCTTAAGGTTTTTTGTTTTGTTTTTTTTTTTTGTTTTTTGTTTTTTGTTTTGTTTTTGAGGGGGAAGAACCAGGGAAGGTTGGCTGTCCTTCATTTTCAGAGAAGACCAGATTAATCATGTGTGGATTGGATTTAAGTGAGGCAGAATTGCACAAAGGTATCAGTCTCATTCTCTGTTGCAGTCATTGAAGTTCAATGGTAAGGTAAAAGTCAGGGCAATTAACAGTGGCTTGGGATGCAGTGATCGACCTAATTGACTTTATTGTCTGGCCCACCTCTAAGTGCTCTACACCACCTGCTTGGGCTGCCCTCATAAATGTTGGAACACCATAGCTCTGAGCAGCCCATTGTGTTATGGAAGTCTCCACATCCTTGGGACAGACATTGTTCTTATCCATTGAAGGCTTTGAGGCCCATCAATTGCCCTCAGCATGGTTTAGCCCAGCTGCAGAAATGGTTTACTGGAGTGTGAACATTGCATATGGCATTGCTTCTTGGAGTCCCAGGAGAGAGTTGAGGGACAGCTAATCATCTGTCAGGATTCTAATACCACAACCATATCCTTCCTATTTACTCCTCTCTTTTTGCTGTTAGAAGATACTCTGTTTTTCAGAATTAAGGCCCAGAGCTTGGCAGAACAACAATCCTTTGTATTTATCCTCTGCATAAACTCAGCCACAGTAAAATTCTAGAATTGTTTCACACAAGCACCAGGTCATCACTTAACTTGAGTAAGCACCTGTAGAAACCATCTTCCCAACATGCATCTTTTCTATGGATCAAACATGTCTCATTGTTGAAGTTACCCTCATTGTCAGGGCTGGTGCTCACTGCATAGACTCTAGTATATGTGTTAAGATTTGCCCATGCTAAAGTGGTCTCCTTGGTATCTGAGCAGGCCCTGGCATGTGTGTCTAGTTTCCCTCCTTCAATGAAATAAAGAACATGTTTTTTTATGACCACTGTTAATTGTTCAGTTTTATTTTGGTTATATTTTATTTTTCAGTTAATTGTAGTTATGATAACCTGTGTGAGCTCTTTGGTATTTTCCAAGTTGTCAGTAGTTGCATAAGCCCTGTGACTCTTTGGTCATTTGTTTTCAGAGCTAATACATCCAAGATGGATGAGTAGTCCTGAAAAGGGTTTGGTAAACCTTCAAACCTAAAGTTACAATCTGTTTTGAACGCCCCTGGTAGAGATGAAATGACTATCCAGATTTAGGTCTATCTCAAATTCTTTTAGGTGATGCTGGCTCAACAAGAAAGGGGAAAAGAACATTTCCACCCTCAAGGACCCTGTATTCTAATGGGGGAGACAATTTACAATGTTTAAACAACTCTCTATATAAAAAAATTAAATTCCAGATTGAGGGGATAGTGTCTTTATCTGCTACTCTGTTCAGATCTCATGTAGAACAGAGGTTCCAAATATACTGCCTAAATACAACCTCACAAAACTCCTGAGTATTGCCTGAAACAAATTAAAAATTAATTGGGAAATATTTAACAAAACAAATAAAAATACAATAAAACATAATTAATTTTAAATCAGGGTTTTCTAGGTCAACATTTCCTGCAGAAATCCTTATGTGTGATTTAGTCTCCCCCCGCCCCAGCACTTGATTTAGATTACAACATTTCATTCTGGATATCACATTATAAAAATAAATTAGCAATTTAATTGTATCAATTGTCAACAGAACTACATTCCATCAACTAGTCACCATCACAATTATTTAGTGATCCAGCTTCAAATACTCAATAGAGCTTCTGTGTACTAAATGATAGACCAGTGGATAATAGAATTCGTCTGCTTCTGAAATAATCTATCCCTGGGTAACAATGGCCATATGGTTATTTTGCCATCATAGCTATTAGATTGTGAGAGGCATCTATAATCTATAATCAGTAGGGCAGAGTATGTTAATATTTAGAATACTCGACTTGGGATCACAAGACTTAGGTTATCATCCCAGCTATGCCATTTATTTATTATGGGATCCTAAGTAAGACCATAATTAAACTGAATCTATTTTCTTCAAAGTATTTGTAAATATATGAAAATACACATGTACATATATATACATAATACACATATATATATTTATGCATTAAATAGAATGTAATATGGCTATAATCATCTGTCATTTAGTTGGCTTAGAGAATTCCTTGTGAGAAAACTGCCTTTTCCAATGTAAAAAAGACTTTGTGCTGAAATGTTAACAGTTAAGTGATTTGTCCAGATTCACACACACACTATATATCAGAAGTAGTACTTAAAAACAAGTTCTCCTGAGGTAAAATTGACTTGGTGTCCATTTAAATTTCAACATGCTACAAATATACACCCATTCTTTTTTTTTTAAGCTTTTTATTTGCATAACATATGTATGGGTAATTCTTCAACATTGATTCTTACAAAGCTTTCCTTTACAAATTTTCCCCCTAGTTCCCTCCCCTCCCCTAGATGGCAGGAAGTCCACTACATGTTAATTATATTAAAATACTTGACAAGTCGAATATATGTATACATGTTTCCACACTTACGATTGTTGTGCAAGAAAAATGGTATCTATATGAACAAAAAAAAATCAGAAAAAGGAAACCCAATGCAAGCAAACATTAAAGGAGAGCATGAAAATGTTATGTTGTGGTCCACATTTCACATCCTTCTCTCTGGGTATATATGGCCTTCTTCACTGAACAATTGGAACTAGTTTGAAACATTTCATTGTTGAAGAGAGCCAAGTCCATCAGAATTGATCATCATATAGTATTGTTGTTGCCGTATACACCCATTCTTTATCTATCTATCTATCTATCTATCTATCTATCTATCTATCTATCTATCTATCTATGTATGTGTGTGTATATACATGTATGTATATGTGATATGATATAGCTTGTAGAGAAATATAGTGGAGATTTGGGGGTCCCTTGACCTTGGGGGCTTCTGTTCTGGCAGTCTATCTGATTCTGGGGTCCTCTGGCTTGGGAATCTGACCCAAGGGTCTCCCCCAATCCAACCTAAGAATAACAATCTACATGATTTTGGGACTTTTGGCCTCAGGGTGGTCCCAGAGATTGGATTCTTGGGACAGTGGTGGGTGGACCACTCTTTAGTTCTCTGCTGACTTTTAGATAGATAATCTGTTGATCAGTGAGAATCAAATTCCTGAATCAAACCACTCCTTGGTTATACCTCTGGGTCATAAAATTATCAAATCTGTAACATGAAGAAGTAGATAAATGCATCCTTTTGCTTCTGCTTCTTTGTTAAATTCTCTTGAAATTTTAACCTGCTTAAATTGGCATTACAATTATAATAAACTTTGCCCCTTGATTTGGAAATGGGTTCAAACCTGCAAATGAGACACCTCGTGACACTGGTCAACTCCAACCTTTTGGGGTCCCTTCCCAATCTCAATATTTGTATATGTCCATATACATAATATACATATTCATGTGTGTGCATATGTGCATATGAATGTGTGCTCATGACACCTGACTTTCCTTCTCTATAGGTCCTTTTTTATAGGCTGGCGTTGTCATCCAATCTGCCCTCATACTGTTAATACCCAGAAAGATGGCCCAGAGCTATAAATATTTTTTAGGGGTTACCATGGTAAAGGAAAAAAAACAAAAAAGCCCAGTATGTATATTGAAGCTCTTATGACCCCACAACTGTTATTCCCATTTAATAAAACATCCAGTTGAATTTTAATAATTTTAAAGAAGATAACATAATAATAACAATAATAATATATCCATAAACTGAAGACATTTTCTTCTGCCAATATGTGACTTATTTACTTTGTTAAGAAAGTGCACATAAATTTATAGAATTATCAAAAGGAGGAATCTGTGTAAGAAATCTGTGTGCCTGGGGCAATTGAAAACCCTGGATACTTAACTTGATATCTTTATATGAGATAGTATATACAATAATTCACTGATAGATAGAGTTGCTTCTCTTCCTGCTCCTCTTGGGCTTTTCCATTTCAAGTCTACTAAAGTACTCTTTATGCCCCTTTAGCAAAAGCAGAAATCCTATGCCCAAGATCTGCAACATTTTTAAATGTGATCACTTGGTAGGACTTTGAAGGGTATCTACCCATTCATTCTTCCTTTCTTCCTTCCTTCTTTCTTCCCTTCTTTCTTTCCTTCTTTCTTTCTTTCTTTCCTCCCTCCCTCTTCCCTCTCTCTCTTTCTCCCTGCCTTCCTCCCTCTCTCTCTCTCTTTCTCTCTCTCCCTTCCTTCCTTTCTCCCTTCCTCTTATTTATTTATTTTTCTGTTAGTTGAGAAATCAGAGTCTCTCACTGCATTTGGGGCAACCTTCAGTTATCCTGACCTGTATCCAAGTAGCTCTGGAAGAAAGAATGAGGCTGGTGACATTATACAACCATGCTTCAATTAAATCCAATTTACTTGCAAGTCATGGAAACACCTTCCCTATGTAATGGTCCTCTTCAAGAATAAAGGACAAACAACACCTCTTAATTATTGGGGGTAGAATCAAAATTGTTCTTTCTTCATTATGCAGCAACAGATGCAAAACCTATCTTTCTCTGATTAGCTTTTCTAAGCAGCAGGTGTCAGGGAGAATTCCAAAGTCTCTTCCCAGTTCTCAGCTCTCAGTTCTTTTGTGAGTCTTAAATTTAGGTCTAAAGTGGTATAAATCAGAGTCTCTTCAGAGGGATGGGAGGTGTCTCTCTAACTCATGATGAAAAAACAAAATCCCCATTTTTCCATAATCAGGAAATTTATAATAAATAATAAATAAATTGAATGATTGGGGTTTCCTACCTATGATTTTCAAAGTTTTCTTGTCAGTTATATGCAAAGTATGTATGTATTAGGAAACAAACTTATTTTAATCTTTTATTATCTTTACTCTAAAGGACCTGGAGAACCTTAAAAAACATTATAACATTTCTCTCACTTTTATTCATTTTTTAAAGTCATGTCTGACACTTCATGAACCCATTTGGAGTTTTCTTGGAAAGATACTGGAGTGCTTTGCCATTTCCATCTCCTTCTCATTTTATAGAAGAAGAAACAGGCAAACAGGGTTAAGTGACTTGTCCAGGGTCACATAGGCAAAAAATATCTGAGGTCCAATTTGAACTCAGAAAGATGAGTCTAGGTCCAGAACTTTATGCACTGTGCCACCTAGCTGTCCTATTTCCTTTTTCTGTTCCTTGGCTATATTTAAAAAGTAATAGCCCCTTAAATATCTTATCCATATACCATACACAGAGCATGGATATATATATATATATATATATATATATATATATATATATATAATAATACATAATATCTATAACTTTCTATGAGAAGTCACAGGAGGGGTAAATGCAAAGGCCTGGCTGAGGAATTGGGAATAACTAAGTTTGAGTCCTGTCACACTAACATTCTAGCTTTGTAACCTTGGACAAAATTATATCAGGCAAATTTCTAAGATTGCAAATTACAAATAAATTGATGAAGTCCAGTGAAGGGAGTTTTCATCCTACTAATTCTGTAAGCTGATGAAATTACATATCAGAATTTCCTATTTTTCCAATGATAGGAAGTGAGAATCTAGGGGAGGAAGAAGACAGAGAAAGACAGAGACAGAGAGACGAAGACAGAGACCAACAGGCAGACCCAGAGAGACAAACAGGTCCAAAAAGATAGAAAGAAAACAGAAAGACATAAAAAGTGACAGACAGATACAAATATAGAAAAATAGAAAGAAAACAGAGAGAATCACAGACATACAAAAATATAGAAAGAAAAAGAATATAAAATTTTAGAAATAAGAATCACACAGAGAGATAAATGGACAGATACAGAAAAAATATAATGAGGAAAAAAGAGGCACACACAGAGAGACATCGAGAGAAAGAGAAAGAGTGAGCCAGCAAAACATTATATATATATATATATATATATATATACACACATACATATATATATATATATATATATATATATACATACATAGAGAGATGCTTCAGTATTCTAATCAATTAACATCATTCTTGAGCCTGATTCAATATTGATAAAGAAAATTGTATCATCTACTGCCTGATTTCTTAATTATAGTGTTGAAAGAAGTGGGGCAGTCATGTTCTATCCAAATAATGATAAAATTCTTCTCCTCTGTATCTTGTCAGAGGTGCCACTTTCATTTTATTTGCACATGACACAAATCAAGGTAGACTACAAGATTCCCCAAGGAAACATTAAATACAATCCCTAAGGCAAAACCTACATAAGTAGCAAAGAGTTGGAAAAAATACTTTAGAGTGAAATTATGCTCAGTAGACCCATCTCCCTACCAAAATCTCTGGAGACAAGTGAATACTCCAGTTGAGCAATTAGGATGCAATTGAATTTTCTGACGAAGTAATGAGTCTTATGGGAAGTACTTGTAGTTAGGCTTTGAGCCAGCCAAGTCCAGTGAAAGAAATCCCCTTGACTTGAGATGAGGGTGGCAATTCTGCAGACCACAATACATTAGATTTGTAAATATTAAAGCTAAATGCTTTAGACATTTTAGTGGTATGTTTTAAACAGTTTGTACTGGTTCATGAAAATTGACTTAAATTTTTTTGTATGAAATTTATACTTCAGACATTGTAGAAAATATTACAAATTATGGTTTGGTTTATGTTTTTTTTTAATTGTTCATACTGAAGAAATGGATGGAGAAAACATTAACAATCCAGATTTAAGTTAAAATATGTTTTGAACATTTTTTCCTGAGGAGCCTATGATTAAATATTTTAGTGCACTGCTAATTTAACAAGAGTTTAGAGAGATTGACACACACATTTTGAGATTTAGTTCACTAGGAGGATCCAAAGGAAAGTGTGGTGAAGAGAAAGTATTAGACTGACTACCAAGTTGAAGGTCTACAGAAACGTTATGCTAATTTCATTGTTATATGCCTGTAAAACTTGAACAATATACTAGCACCATGCCAGGGAACTGAAGGTCCTTTCTCAAATTAAACTGTGGAGCATTCAACTTCTACTGCAGAAAGTGCAACTCTATTGGGCTGGCCACATTATTTGATTTTCAAACATATCCTTGCTCAAAAGATTATTTTCTGGAGAACTCATACAAAGAAAGCATTTACAAGGTAGTCAGAAAAAGTGATACAAGGACATTTTCAATGTTTATCTTAAGAACTTTAGAATTGATTGCATGATATGGGAGACAATTGCACAGGCTATCCATCATGGTATACCCTAATCATTGAAAGCACTGTAATCTATGAGCAAAGCAGACTTGAAGTAGCTCAAAAGAAATATGAGTTTGTGCAAAGTTAGAGAATACACTCCAAATGTTTTTTTGCTAATAATTTTTATTAAAGCTTTTTATTTTCAAAATATATGCACAGATAATTTTCTGCATACACCCTTGCAAAACCTTGTGTTCAAATTTTTTTTCCTCCATTCCTCCTATCTCTTCTCCTAGACTACAAATAAGCCAACATATGTTAAACATATGCAATTCTTCTATGCGTATTTCCACAATTATCTTGCTGCAGGAGAAAAATCAGATCAAAAACGGAAAAATGAGAGCAAAAACAAAATGTAAGCAAACAATAATAAAAACTGTGAAAATACTGTGGTGTGATCCACACTCAGTCACCATAGCCCTTTCTCTGGGTACAGATGGTTCTCTTCATCACAAGACCATTGAAGCTGGCCTGAATCATCTCATTCTTGAACAGAGCTGCATCCATCAGAATTAATAATTGTATAATCTTGCTGTTGCCATGAACAATGATCTCCTGGTTCTGCTCACTTCCCTTAGCATCACATTCTGTAAGTCTCTCCACTCCTTTCTAAAATCATCTTGCTGATAGTTTATTATAAAACAATAACATTTTATAACATTCATGAAGTATAAGTTATTCAGCCATTCTCCAATTGATGGGCATCCACTCAGTTTCCAGTTCCTTCCCATTATAAAAAGGGCTGCCACAAACATTTTTGCACATGTGGGTCCCTTTACCTCCTTTAAGATCTTTTTGGGATATAGATCCAGTAGAGACATTGCTGGATCAAAGAGTATGCACAATTTGATATTCCTTTGGGCCAAGATCCAAATTGCTCTCCAAAATGTTGTATCTGTTCACAACTCCTCCAACAATGTATTAGTGGCCTAGTTTCTCCACATCCCCTCCAACATTCATCATTAACTATGTCTATCATCTTACTCACTTTGAGAGATATGATACCTCAGAGTTGTCTTAATTTACATTTCTCTGATTGAGAGTAATTTAGAACACTTTTTCATATGACTCAAAATGATTTCAATGTCTTCATCTGAGAAGTGTCTCCATATCCTATGACCATTTATCAACTGAAGAATAGCTTGAATTCTTATAAATTTGAGTCAATTCTCTATGTATTTTAGAAATAAGGCTTTTATCAGAACTCTTAAATATAAAAATGTTTTCCCAATTTATTGCTTCCCTTCTAATCTTGTCTGCATTAATTTTGTTTGTACAAAAACTTTTTAGCTTATTAGAATCAAAATTATCTATTTTGTGCCTGAGCTCAGCTGCCTTTGCCTCTCCCTCCTCCCATCCTGGCTCATTGAAATAGATTTTTTATGAAGTTTTTCCAAAATAACTTAGACTGGAAATTTGTAACACTCCAAATACTTGTGGATCGTGTCACTCCAAAACTAGTTCTGAGGCTTGATCTGATGCTGATCTGAGGGACTCCAGGAAGACCTCAGATAAAGACCTGTCTACTCTCCACCATCTTAGCTACACCCCTCCCCCAACCCCCCCCCACTCCAAATGTTTTCAAGTATAATTTGTCCCTAACCTTTTGGAGAGCATTTAAAACTCATATTGGTCTTGATCAGCCATAGTCCAACACAAAGTAAGGACTCTAATATAGTGATGCCATTTTGGTCTTAATGGGGAGATTATCTCATTAAATCCCTTCACTTTACAAATTAGTAAGCAAAAGTCAAGATAAGGATAGCTGACTGCCAATATTACAAAAATTCTTACAGAAGTAAGAAACTCAGAATTAGAAGAATTTGCATATATGTGGGTGATATAGCTGAAGGGAACATTAGAGGTCATCTAATAAAGCTCTTTCATTTTACAGATGACAAAACTGAGAAAGGAACATTAGAGGTCATCTAATAAAGCTCTTTGATTTTACAGATGACAAAACTGAGAACCATGGAGGTAAAATAACTTTCCTAAGACCACACAACTTGTAAAATGGAAGATATGAGATTTAAAGTCTTCTGACTCTAAGTCCACTGCTCTTTCTACTATATTATATTACTTTCACGTCACTTTTTTGTTGTTTTTGCTACACCTAACAGCTAATTCAACTCTAATAACAACTAGCATATTTTTCAACAATGAGATGATTCAAGCCTATTCTAATGGCCTTGGGATGGAGGCATCTAGAGAGAGCACTATAGGGACTGAAAGTCGATTGCAACATAGTATTTTTACCTTTGTTGTTATTTGTTTGCTTGTTTTTTTTTTCTTTATCATTTTTCTCCCTTTGTTATGATTTTTCTTGTGCAGCATGATAAATGTGGAAATGTGTTTTGAAAAAATGCACATATGAGGCAGCTAGATTTTGCACTGGATAGCCTACCAGCCCTGAAGTCAAGAGGACTTGAGTTCAAATCTGGTCTCAGACACTTAACACTTCCTAGCTGTGTGACCCTGGGGAAGTCACTTAACCTAATTGCCTCAGGAAAAAAGAAAAAGAAAGAAAGAAAATTTGCACATGTTTAACCTATATTGGTTTCCTTGCTGTCTAAGAAAAAGGCAAGGGAAGAAGGGAGAGAGAAAAATATGGAACATAAGATTTTGCAGGGGTGAATATTGGAAACTATATTGCATATATTTTGAAAAATATGTACCTATTATTATAAAAATAAAAAATAAACAAATACTAGCATATCCTTTTCCTTTCCTATTTCTACAGCTTGTGAAACATATTTGGTCCTCTGCTTCCAGCCCCCTTAGAATTACAAATATACTCTAAACCAGATTAAGAGCTTCTCTATCTTTGTCCTAAATCCACCAGTAGATGTCATCCAGAATCCTGACCAACATGTTGATCTTTGATGCCTGTAAGACCTGCCTTTTCCTAAACTATAGTTAACCTACCTTTGTTGCAGTTAATCTTAGTCTTTTGTCCTCTGTGATTTCAGTTAAGTTGATCTAAATCCTTCTATACTCCTGCTGACTGGTTTCAGAACACATTTTAAACTTTGACCTCTCTTGGTGTAACCCACAATTAAAAAAAAAACAATCACATCCTCAAGTAATTTATATCAAGGAGTCCTTGAGAACAAAGCTATAGTCAGCATGGGGTACAGGGGCTGAGAACTGGCTCCAGGTTAAATAACTTAATTAATTTTGCCCTAGTCTCTAAAGAGAGTAATTAAGAAATAATTAGAAATTTAGAGCCAAAAAAGCTAATCTCAAATCTTTGTTTGGTTCCTTTATATCTCTGGCCCTCAAGAAGTAACTTCTTTTCTATGAAGCTCAATTTCTAATTTGTGAAATGAGCATCCTTTCAACTCTAAATCTATCATTTTTTGTTCCAAAGTCTTATAATGAAAGGACTGGACTTGTACCAGAAGATAGCAACAAAAAATTATATGCTTTAAATCTGAAAACTTTAGTGCTCATGGAGAGATCTTAGAAATAGACCTTCATTATGACAATTATAAATGAGAAAACTGAGATCTACAGAGAAACAGAGATTGGGATAAAGGTGCCAAAATTAGATAGAACTGAAAAGAAATGTAGAGATAATTTAGTAAAAATCTAACATATTACAAAAGAATAAACATGTCACCAATAAGACTGAGTGATTTGTTCAATGTCAAAGAACTTAGAATCAGAAACAGCCTTTGAAGGCAAATTCCCTGATGTCAAATCTAGTTCTCATGATGCTATATGTGGATTTAAAAGCCTGTGAATACACTTAGGCTGTGGTGAGTGAGACTAAAGATGGTACTTCCCTTCCTAAAGTGAATTACAGAAACTGGATAGATGTGAAGATGAGAGAATGGGCCAGTAGTAATCAGCTTGAGATTAACTAGCTGAGGCTTTCTAATCAGTATTGGTGTGCAAATCAGGAAAATTGCATTCTAGTCTTAGGGCTATTGTGATATTGGACTTGTCTTTCTGCCTGACAGAACATCAGTTTACCCAACTGTAAAATAAGGTCTATGAATTCTATGATTTGTTTGCTGCTAGGTAGAACAGTTTATGATTTTATAATTCCAAAAATGACCAGTATGTTATTTAGAAATTTATAGATTTGACCTCAGATGACAAATAAAAAGTATGAAATGAATACTAAAGGCAGCAAGATCATGGCATGAGATGAGAATAATGTTATCAATTGATTGTATTATACTCCAGGTAATAGATAAAGCATATTTTTAATCTCTGAATAATTCTGGTCATTTCTTTCTTAGCTAAGTACCTTCTTTCTGAGTTAAGAATAAATCATCTTTGCATTGGTTAGCTTTTGTACTATTATAGACTTATAACTGGACAGAACCTTAGAGTCCATTCAATCTGATCCTCCCCTTTTACAGACAAGGAAATTAAGGCATAGAGAATTTAAATGATTCCTAAGATCACACATATGGTAAATAGTAGAGCTGAAGGTTGAATCCAAGTCCTCTGAATAAATGACTAAATCCATTATTATTTTTCTGCCTTCATTTTTCTTTTATGTAATAAGGAATGGATCTCTGAGTAGAGGAGTAGGAAGAACTATATTAAAAAGTAAAAGTGATACAAAAAATAAAGATATCACTAAAATTTAAAATAACCCACATTTTTATTCATTTCATTATGCTTTTAAAACTACAAGGATCTGATTTTTTTTATAAGCACATACTTTTGACAAATGGGAGGAGAAAAGTAAACAAACATTAATTGAAAAATGAAGAATTGCTTCTTAAGAGGACAAGAAAGAAATATTCTAGGAAGGAAAGGGAGTTGAAAGGATTATATATTTATAATTTATTGATCTTGTAGAAGCAACCTTCATTAAGCCTGCAGTACTTTTAACAAGTAACAGGAGAGAGATATGTGTATGTGTCCCCAACAAATAACATTAGAATGAATTTTTTTTACAAAGGCTCAACATAAAGCTAGTTCTGGGTCCCTGGTGTATGGCCCATACATGCAATGATTTCTTGATCTGGGCACAACAAATTGTCATATATAGTAAGTGTTTTCTCCTCAAATTTTCTGTGTCCCACTAGCTTTTTTATGATTAAAAACAAAACAAAAGAAAAGAAAAATTAAAAAAAAAAAAACACAAGCTTTAACAAAGTAATACAGTGCTGAAAGCAACTGTAACAGTGGAGGTTGTTTCTGTTCTCAGTGGATAATCTAGTAGAGAAAGGTTGAACAATCATCCCATGTATGTCTGGTAAAAGTCAGAACTGTGTCTTCTATGAATGGATTTCCTATGGCAAAATGTCATTTCAGTGATGAACTTTCTAAAACTGATCAAATGTCATCTTAAAATTACATACAATTTATGGTATCTTCAACTATTTTCATCAACACTGAAGGTTAAAGGGTAAAATGTATCCAAACTAGATGATCCAACCACCAAAAAGAAAAAAAATCATATATTGAATTTAGCCAGAGTTTCAGTAATAGGGTGAATATGATCTAGAAATATATTAGTCCTTGAAAATTTCTGGTAACTAAGATAGCAAGTGTGTTTCTAATTAGACTAATGCAAATCATTACCAAATGAAACTACCATGTCTGTTTTAAGCATGATTTTTGACTTATCCATAGACATATCTATGAGCCATATGGGGCAAGCGGGACTTTGCCCTAAAATGTTGACGTGGAAAGGCATACATTTATTGTGGGGAAAATGCTTTCTCCCTACATTGACTGATTATTGTCCTCATACCTTGACTAATGGTCTTCCTCCAATCCTGTTCCCATATAGCACTGTTTCAAGGTGGCTACTTCTATGGAACCATCACCATTGCTTCCCTTATTTAGAACCCACATTTAACTCCAACTTTCATGAGGTCAAGGACAAAATACATGAGGAAGGGTTTCTGACTCCCATATTGCAGCTGCACCTGTGGACAGGATCATCTACATCAGAGGAGGGAAACACTTGGTCTGTTGACATCATGTGGCTCACAGCACTCTTGAGTGTGACCTGAACCACATTAAAATGTAGCTCTTATCTGAGTTTAATGTGGTGGTGTATTAATAGAAAAAGAAACATATAAAAATATTTGGTTTTCCAAGTCAATATACAGTCCATAGGAATCCTTATGTACAATTAGTTACTCCCACTTATATTTAGAAACTAACTCTTTGAGTTTGATACCACTTCTATACACTGTTTGTCCTCCTTCCCTGCCACTGATTTTGTCCTAATATTAATAATTTCCAGTTAGTATTCTACTCAGAGCCTCTCTGCCTTGTGCTAAGTCCTCAATCTCCCACTGCCACCCCACTTAGTTTACCTCTGGAAAATGATAGCTATTTTCTTTTGTTTTTTTAATAATAGATTTTTATTTTCAAAATATATACAAAGATAGTTTTAAATATTTACCTTAGCAAAACATTGTGCTCCAAATTTTTCTGCTTCTCTCCTACTCCTCCCCTAGATAGCAAGTCATCCAATATATATTAAACATGTACAATTATTCTATATATATTTCCACATTTATCATATTGCACAAGAAAATTTCAGATCAAAAAGAGGGGAAATGAGAAAGAAAATAAAAAACAAACAACAAAAAGATGAAAATATTATGTTGGAATCCTCATTCAATCTCTGCAGTCCCCTTTTTGGATACATATGGCTCTTTCTATCAGAAATCTATTGGAATTGACCTAAATTATGTAAATGAAAAATATCTATTTTAGTGGGTAAATTACAAAGGAAACTGAGCCCTTCTAACATAAAGGGCCTTACCTTCACATGCTTTACCTTTTCCAGTACAGCACACTGGCTAGGATCTGGAAATCATACTCTAGGGGATAACTACATATGAGATAAAGGAAAGATGAGTAAAGGGATTTGTATAACCTGAATTTTCTTTGAATGGAAAAAAAGCAAAGCAATAAAAATAAATAAATGATTTCCTTCTGATTGCATATAATACTCATATCAATAGAGTGCCAGTGACCCTCATATCTTAAGCTGTGAATTCTAGAATGCAAATGGCATATGTTTAAGCTCCAAGGAAGCTAAAAAAAAAACAACAAATTATATGACTAGGTACAAAGTAAATGAACTGTAATAATATGAGATGGTGATAAGGGTGGTAATGGTGATGATATTTATATGAGTCCTTTCAATACTTAACTTTCATTGAAAAACTGTAATCTACTCTGTTTGACATGTCTTCCTTCATGGTCATCAATAAGGCCTTCTGCACATGTTTCTTAATGCACTATCCACATATGTGCATATACATATACATATATATATATATATGCAAGACACATACCCAGATGACCACTGAAAACTCAGCTGAACCAAAGGATTCTGGTTGCTATAAAAAAGGGGGATAGCTAGTTGGTGTAGTGGAAGTCAAGGGGACCTGAGTTTAAATCTGGTCTCAGACACTTAAGGCTTTCTGCCTGTGTAACTCTGGACAAGTCACTTAACCCCAATTGCCTCAGGAAAAAAAATAAAATATGTAGCAACCAGGAAGCAGAAGAGGACCTTGCTATTTGTAATCTGTCACTAAGGAGCTTAGTTAAAGATTTTAAAATTCTGAGAATTTTTCTTATGTGACATCCCACAGAACAATGACTCACACATCAAGAAAAGGGCATTTCACCATGAAAAATGGCCATGAAATGAAATTTTTTTTCATCTTTGAACTTTTAATAGAAATTCATCTCCATTTTGTTAGAA
Source organism: Myrmecobius fasciatus (assembly GCA_023553655.1). Classification (NCBI taxonomy): domain Eukaryota; kingdom Metazoa; phylum Chordata; class Mammalia; order Dasyuromorphia; family Myrmecobiidae; genus Myrmecobius; species Myrmecobius fasciatus. The sequence continues at coordinate 48,356 of JAJPUD010006418.1, forward strand.
TCCTCCTCTTCCTCCTTTTCCTCCTCATCCTCCTGGCCCACAATGATCTCTACACCTCCACCACCATGGTTGTATTTTTCTCACTCATCTGAGCAGGTTAAGATGCATCTTGCTCAGGAAATCCAATAGATCCAAAAACCTGGAGATTTGTTAAGTTTTTTGAGCAGTTTCTAAAATTGGCCAGATACATGTTCTCATTCCCACTGACTGGCATTGAGATGAACTCTTTTGCAGGGAGTTGCTAAATGCAAAAAAGAAACCTTCTCTGAAAGAGCCATTCCTGCCAGACTGTCTTCGTTGTGTAGAGCATGCCTTCTGATATCATAGTCTAGTTTTTACCATGTTGGAAACAAACTTTACAGAGTATTTTTGAATGCAGTCACTGAGGATGTATTAGGTCCAAAAATCCACATTCATGAATAGGAATAATTGACCTCATTTTGCAGCTCAGTACTTCCCATGATTTAGTTAGGCACAAGCCCTCCATTTAAAGAGAATACTTGGACTGTACTTTTTCAAATATGCAAAACAAACAAAAGCAGAGTTATGGAACCACCTTCTCACTTAGCAAAGGGAACAGAGATGTGGGCCTCTCATTTGGCAATGTCACAGAGCCCACACACCTGGGGTGAACAGATGGCTTCCTGCTGCTTTGTTGTCCCACAATCTGGCTGTATTCAAAATCTGACTCTTCTAGTCTGAGCTTCAAACATAGCAGTTAAACAGGTGACTATTCCTTTGAAGAAAAGTTCTTGATTGAGTCAAATGTGGTTCCTTTTTACACAAGAAGCAGGATAAAGTTGAGATTTTTTTGAAAAAGGTCTCAGGCAAGGATTCTGAATGTCTTGTTTTCAGTCAGGACAGTGGGGAAGAGTATACTGCAATGTTGTCAGTTGAACAATGAGAATTGTGGATGGGTGCCCAGCTTTATTCTCTCTATCTGTATCGTGGGTCTTTCATAAACATAACTACTGTTGACAGCACCATGCTAAGAGACTTCATTTTTAATGTGGATTTTTCAAAAATATGTACTCAAAATAAGGTTTTAATTATCAATGACATGATAGAGACTGAAGAGCTAGAGACAGACTCTTTGTTCAATAGTATAGCTTTGGACAGGGGCTTACTATCTTCTTCCCAGCTTCTTTTAATTAGGAAAAGTCCAAAGAATGGCAAATTGCTAATTAATTTAAGGAATTATGAAACAGGGGCAAGGATTCCCAGTTCTTGGGTAATTACCAGAAAATAGAATGACAGCAGTGGGAAGGGAGGAAGCAATCATACTTTATGTCTTTTGAGGCAATGGAGGTTAAGTGACTTACCCAAAGTCACATAGCTGGTTTTAAACTCAAGTCTTCCTAACTCCAGTTATCCACTGTGCTATCTTGTCTCTGAAATCATATTCCAAAAAGGCACAAAATGTGTAGGGGAAAATGGCACAGAAACTACAGAAACAAAGGGCATAATAGAAAGAGAGATAGAGAAGTAGAAAGTGTAGGAATAGGGGATAGTGTGGTAAAGGGAGGCAGGCAGTGCTGAGGAATAGACAAAGAAGTGGCAACTTACTTCTGTAACTGTGGATTGGATTTGGGGTACGACACTCAAACAGTACAGACCCTTAGGAGATGAAAGAGTGCTGGGGTTGGAAACAGGAGTTTAAGGTCTCATTTTGGAAATTTTTTTGGGGGGGCAGCCAAATTTATCTTTGCTGTATTTGATTAGCATGTCCAAATCCTCTCAAAGTTATAAATAAAATATTAAAGTCAATATACCCATGTAATCTCAAAGTTATCAGTAATATTTGTTGCCTGCTGATCTTACTGCAGATGTCTAAAAATTATGTGAGATTTATATATTACAGGATCAAAAGACTCTGACAGCAAGACTTAGATAGCATCCTCTAATTTAATATGGGGTCTAAGGATGTAAATTTCTTGCCAGAGTCCTCCTTAATAAACTCATCCTATACTCAGAAGAAGTTTATCTACCTGAGAGTCAGTTTGGCTTCAGAAGGGACAAAGGAACAGAACAGTTATGGTCTTTGTTGCCTGACAACTCCTGGAGAAATGCCAGGAGAATAAAGATCTGTATATAATATTTGTAGATCTGACCAATACTTTTGATACTGTCAATCAAGAGGGCTTATGGAAAATTATGTCAAAACTTGGTTGCCAGAGAAGTTCAAATTCATTATGGCATTCTTGCCTAGGTTATAGACAATGGACAATGCTCTTTAGCTTTCCCAGTTACCAATGGAGTATACCTTTCCCATGCTTTTTAGCAGGATATTTTCAACCATGTTGCCAAATGCCTCTAATGAAGACAAATATAGCATCAGCATCAGCTACCACACTGATAAGTTCTTCAACTTGAAAAGGCTACAAGCCAAAACTAATGTGAAGGGACTGCTGGTGCATGATTTTTTGTTTGCAAATGATTGTGCACTCAATGAAGCTTCTGAAGTTGAGATGCAACAAAGTATGGATCGATTCTCTGCAGCTTGTGCTAATTGTGGCCTAACAATTAACACCAAGAAAACACAAGTCCTCCATCAGCCAGCACCACAGCATCCTATGTGGAGCCATCAGTTGCAGTAAATGGAGAAGTTCTGAACGCTTTGGATAAGTTCACTTACGTTGGCAGTATACTCTCCAGGGATGTCCACATTGATAATGAGGTTGACACATTCATTGCCAGAGTCTGCTCAGTGTTTGGGAGGTTCTGAAGGAAAGTGTGGGAAAGGAGAAGTATTTGACTATCAAAATGAAAGTCTGCAGAGCCGTTGGGCTGATCCCATTTTATGCCTATGAAACCTTCAGAGTATACCAGCACCATGCCAGGAAACGAATCGCTTTCATTTGAATTGTCTTAGGAAGATGCTGAAGATCACCTGGCAGGATAAGGTACCAGACACTGAGGTGCTTTCTGGAGCCAAACTTCCAAACATTCAGACTCTAATACAGAGAGCACAGTTCTGTTGGGCTGGCCACAATGTGCAAATGCCAAATGTATGCTTGCCAAAAAGTCTATTTTGTGGATACTCACACAGGAAAAGTACTTACAAGGTGGTCATGAAAAGAAATACAAGGACATTCTCAAGATCTCTCTTAAGAAATTTAGAAATGATTGCATGACATGAGAGACACTGGCACAGGACCACCCACTATGGTGTGCCCTCATCAAAAGCTGCTGCGCTCTATGAACAAAGAGGAATTGAATTAGCCCAGAAGAAATGTGAGCTGTGCAAAGTTTGAGAAGATACCCTAAAATTCTAACCTGTGGCAGAGCATTCTGAGCTCATATTAGTCTAATCAGATGCAGTCAGACACACTGTAACTTGACTCTAACATAGTGATGTAATTTTGGTACTTTTTGAGAACAAAGAGCAACAGCCAACCAACCAACCAACCAAAAATATAAATTTTGTTTAATACACGATACAGTCTGAAGATTGTGTATCTTTGATCATTGGGACATTCTATGTGAATTCTACGCTTCTCTTTGCAATTTTACTTCCTGCCATTGTTACTTTATACTGGCTCCCTACAAACTTACCATACTGAGTAGAATTGGGGGAGGTCATGGGAACCAGAACAAGATTCATCCACCCCCCAGTCTCATGACATACTCTACTATGTCTATGGATTAATCTAAAGAAAATCATAGCAAGTACAATAATCATAAAAAGATCCTTGTAGGAACTGCCCATTTGCCCAGAAAATAGATTGGTTAAAAACAATCTGAGGCCCTGGTGAAAAGTTCTTGATGTCTGTGATGATGTCCTCAACAGTGCAATGACATGTGTCATACATACTGTGATGAGAGCTATTTCTTTGAAGGGTTAATCCATATGCAACTGAAAGAATTTACAAAACCACAAAATCATTCATGTCCAAAGCCAGCCTGTCATCCATCACCACAGGTGCAAAAGTGCGTTGTCCTTCAACTGATTTGTCAGGTGCTCTGGCAGTGTCCTTAATTTGGTCCTTTAGTTTCTCTGCAATAGCCATCTCTGCATCCTTTGGTTTCCAGTGAACATCATCTGCAATTCCCCAGGTTATACATCCAGTAAAGGTACCTGAGCATAGAAGGCCATATTCTACTGAACATCAATCCTGGTGCAAGATACTTACAACTCTGGTGGGTATTGTTGGGGATCAAATACTTTTAGCTCCAATCTGCAGCCTTCCTGTCCTGTTTCCCATCACTACCTGCCTTTCTTCACTACTTTCTTCCCCAGCTTCATGCTGTGTGTACCAGTATTCCCCCACACATACTTTTGTACCACTTGTCTCTCTACTTTCTGTGCCATTTACTCATACATCCTCATTAAAATGGGATTGCAGACTCACTTTCTGCTGCCACCACGATCTTTCCATACAAATACACAAAGAACCAGGTGTGTCTCCCTCAATTCATAATTTCTTAAGTTAAATAGCAATTCAAATGTGTTCTAATAGTGAACAATATACTTAAATTTAAATAACTTACACCAACTTCTCTCTGCTAGATCTTTAGAACAGGTTGGAAAAAGAAATGTTCAATATTGTCCTAACCAAAAAAGATGAAAAATTGGAGACTTTTCAAATAAAAACCTTTCAGTGATAAGGATCCTTAGGAAGAAATTCAGAAAAGTGCCAGATTATTTTTCTTAACATGGAAAGGTTTATTTTACTCAATTATATTGACACAAATTAGAATGATAACTAATGGTCTTGGACTTAATCTTCTATCATCAATTTCACTTTTTTCTCATATGCCTTAAACAGTAATTCTTGATACTTCAGTTCTATCATCAGACAACCTATTCCTTAGCAGAACAGTGATAAAATACAATATTGTGTTTTGATAATTTTGATAAGGGTAGGGGAAGAAAAGGGAAAATGTATGGATCCAGAGCACAGGGCAAAGGATGGTACCAATGGGGCCAGCCACCATCATGGAAAATACTGGGCCCCTGGGCAAAAAAGAGGACATTGGACATCTTGTTGGGAATGTGACAGTGATAATGATAAGAAGAGTACAGAAATTGAGGTCAAACATGACCGAATTTTTAACTGACTTTAAAATTGTGCTAAGAGATGACCCTATATTTCAATACAAGTCTCTTTCCACAAGTCTCTCCAACAGGATGTCTCATAAGGACAATAAATACATAAAGTAATGGAAGAAAATACTTGCAATGATCCCCATAGACCATCTAGTATAACCTAGACCTTGCTGGAAATCACTATTATAGCTAAAAATTGATTATCTTACTCCCGCTCAAATCTGTTCAATGATGAACTCAATTCTTTCCAAGGTAACCTGATATTGAATTAACTTTAATTATGAAGAAGTCTATTTTTTAATTCCAACAAAACAGTCTTCCATTCTACAACTTTTTTTTCAGTATTCATAGGCCTTCCCTCAGTACCTTATAAGAAAAATATAATGCATCTTCAATATGACAGCCCACATGTACATGCCTTTGCTAAACAGTACTGTTCAGTACATAATAGACACAGTAAAGCAATGTTCTAACAATAGGAGAGGAAGACTATCATCTCTTTTGCTTTGGACATTATGTTTCCTTTAATTGGCCCAAAGATAAAATTTCTTTGATTGCATTCCTCTTCATTCTATTGCCTCATTTGGAGATCAGGCTCTTACATAACTCCAGGAGTTCTAAAGGCTTTTTTTTTACTCTTTTCATCATGTTATCAACTGCATCACCTTGCTTCTTCTATCTGCTACATACTACTATTAGGACAAGCACCACCACAAATACTAGCATTTATTAAGTGCCTACTATGTGACAGGCAATATGCTGAGAGCTTAATAAATTTTGTGTCACGTTCAGATTATGTTTTACAAGTAGTGAGTCTACTCCTGGCACTCTAAAACTTATTTCTTTTTCTGGACACCCTGTTTCTATTAGTGACAACACCACTATTCCAGTTTATATTGACTTAAGACCTCTGTCTTCTTCAACTCCAAAATTCAATTAATCATCAAGGCCTATTGATTTTATGTCTCTAATATTTGTTGAATTTCTTCTTTCCTTTCTCTTCCCACTGTCACCTCTCTAGTTTAAGCCTTTATTATCTTTTACCTGGAGTTTTTTTTTTTTTTTAAGCTTTTTATTTTAAAAACATATGCATGGCTAATTTTTCAACATTGACCTTTGCAAAGCCTTCTGTTCCAAATTTTCCCTCCTTACCCCCACATGGGGTGGTTACCTGGAATTTTGAATGAATATGCTAACTGGTTTCCTCACCATCAATCCTTTAGTCATAGTCACCCATCCTATAAAGTAATCAGAAATTCTATAAGTATTCATTTTTAATATGTAGTTACTTAGTTAAATATTTCTCAATTATATTTTGAAAAATTTAATATTTATTTAAAAATTTTTGAGTCTCAATTCTCTCCCTTCCTTTTATCTCTTGAGAATGAAGGAAATACTAAATTGACTTTACATGTGAAATCACATAAAACATTTCCATATTAGCCATGTATGAGCACTTGCTAAGTTCTTACTACATGCTAGGCATTGTGCTGAATCCTAAAGATACAAAGAAGAGAAAAAAATACAGTATTTGCCCTAAGGATTTCCAATCCTGAAAGGAAAGAAAAAGCATGGATCATCTGTATATATAAAATGTATTACACATTAGATAAAGCAATCTCAGGGGGAAGATACTAAAGAGTGCCAAAAGAAAGTCTTTTGTTTAAAACATCAACTTTTTAAAACATTAACTTTTCTAAAGTATGCCTTCAAGCATTTTACTCCTTTTACAGAGGTCATAAAGATAAGATATTTATAGTTATATGACCATTTAAAATCCCAACTCAATCCTTTACTGTTTGATCTTGTCCAAGTCACTTCCTCCCTCTTGGATTCTCTTTCCCCATCTACAAGATTAAGGTATTAGAATAGATGTGTTTATTTCTTTTTTAAAAAGTATATTTATTTTGTTCTGAACTTAAAATATACAGCAAACATTTTCATAATATAGCAAATTTAAAAAGAGAATTGCAAACAAAACCTCAAATTTATTACACACTAGTTATTGCTTTTAAATATATAATAAAGTTATTATAGAACTTTGTTTTTTTTTCCTTTCCTCCATTATCCTACCCTAGAGATGTCTATCATTAGACACAAATAGGTCTATGTATATAAAATCATTCTATACATATTTCTACTTATCATTTCTTTCTCTGTATGCAGATAGCATCTTCCTTCACAGGTACTATTTTGTAATTAATTTGGGTATTTGTAATAGTCAAAATGACTTAGTCCCTGAAAGTCTTTCTTAAAACAATATTGCTGTTACTAAATACATTTTCTTCTTTCTGTTCATTTCATTATTCATTACTTCATGGAGGTCTATCCATGCTTTTCTAAGATCACTGAGCTCATCATTTCTTATAACACAATAGTAGTCCATCATGATCGTATATCACAACTTGTTCAGTCATTCTCCAATTGATAAATATCCCTTCAATTTCTGGTTCATTGCTATTACAAAGAGAATTGCTACAAATACTTTAGAACACGTAGTTATTTTTTTTTCCTTAATCATCTTTGGAAATAGAACTAGTAATGGTATTGCTGGGTTAAAATGTATAAGTAGTTTAATAACTCTTTAGGCATAATTCCACATTGCTCTCCAAAATGGTTGGATTTGTTCACAGTTCTATCAACAGTGAATTACTATTAAAATTTTTATATATATTCTCCAAAGTGCATTGTTTTTCCCTTCAATATTTTAGTAAGTCTGATAAGTGTAAAGTGTTATCTCAAGGTTGTTTTAATTTGTATTTCTTTAATCAATAATGATTTAGAGCATTTTTCCACGACTATAAATTGTTTTTTCTTCATTGGAAAACTTATTTTAATATCCTTCAACCATTTATCCACTGGAAAATGACTCATTCTTATATATTTGACAACATTTTTTATGTATTGGAAATATGGGAAATTTATCTGAGAGACTGTCTAAAAATTCCACCCCTCCCATTTTCTGCTTTCTTTTTGATTTTGGCTATATTTGTTTTATTTTCACAAAATCTTTTTAATTTAATATAACTGGAATTATCGAGTTTATCACTCATATTGCTCTATGTCATATATTTAATAAATTATTTGCCTTTATGTAAGTTTGATAGGTAATGTGTTATATGTTCTTCAAAATTTATGGTAATATTTCTATTTTTTTCATTTTGAACTTATAATAATACAACAATAATAACATAAATAATATTGTAATAATGTAAATAATTTAAGATATTGGTACATGCCCAGTTTCTGCCAAACTACTTTCCAATTTTCCAAATAATTTTCTTTTTAATGAATAATGACTTTTTATCCCCAAAAATCTGCTTTTACACTTATCAAATGCAAAGTTGCTATAATCATTTGCTATTTTAAATTTCATGTCTATTCTTTTCCACTGATGTACTTTTCTATAGAGTAGATATTTTTCACTGATTGCTTCTAAATCCAATTTTTTAAATTTTATTTTATTTGCAAAACATATGTATGGGTAAATCTTCAACATTAACCCTTGCATAGCTTTCTGTTACAGATTTTCCCCCCAACTCCCCACCCCTCCCCTAGATGGCAGGATATCCACTACGTGTTAATTATGTTAAAATACTTTGCAAATCGAATATATGTATACGTATTTCCAAACTTATCATTGTTGTACAAGAAAAATCCTCTCTACACAAAAGATATATCAAATAAAAGAAACACAATGTAAGCAAACATCAATCAAGAGTATGAGAATGTTATGTTGTGGTCCATATTTCACATCCCTCTCTCAGGGTGTATATGGCTTTCTTCAGTGAACA